>JAEIIJ010005721.1:0-12867 GCA_018904815.1 Drosophila ogumai
AGTCATTTCCGACCCCATAAACCATATATATTATTGATCAGCATCAACAGCCGAATCGTTAGAGCTATGTCCGGAAAGGAAAATAGTTGAGTAATTTTTTAACATTTTATAAGGGTGCTAAATAAAAAATAATATATCCAAAAATTGACATAAAAATTGAATCTCTAAAAGGTTAAACTAAAGTATGCAGATTTATTAACCTTGTGAAAACTTACATAGAACTGCTTGCCGAATTAAAATTGAGGCTTTTTTGGCCGAGCTATGATATTTTAAAATGTAACCTTTCCCTATAATTATCATTTAAAATTATGGATAAGGGGTATCATCGTTAAAATGATCAAAAACTTAAAAAAACGATTGAATATTTGAAAGGGTAAAATAAAATAAAATAAAAATATTTAGAGAAGTGTCTTGATTTACAAATTGCTATATTAAGAAGATGTATTTTTTTTTTTTTTTTGTGACATGGAAAGGTGCACATATTTTTAAGCTCTTATTTATTTCCATTTTTAATAAATCTCCGTAGATTGACACTACTTTCTGTATGTTGTATTGATAATATATTATATAAAAGGCCCATAATTTATTTCCACTCCAATTTGCACTTCACTATTTCGTTATCGTTTTAATTTGGAAAAACCTTGCCCGGAGAAATGTTGACACATCCCAGAGGTCTTTCGCCATTCGCCAACTCTTCCCGCACCTTCATCATCTCCATATCTAAATCCCGTTCTGCGGCTAATCAATCTCTGGCCTAAACCTATAATGGGCCTTAAGCGATATTAGTCTTGACATTTGCGCCAAACACGCACTCGAGCGCCAAAAGGGACAAGATAACCAGCCTGCGAAACTCTTGAATAAGGTAGATGTCGGACATGGCTCAAATCGATGGCCATAACGATGTGGAGGGATAGATCGATTAATAACGAAGTTTATCAAATGATCATCACGCTAATGCCGCGAAGTAGTTATTGGCGATCAGTTTTCACGCCGATTACACACTCCAGATTCAGTGTCTTATATGGCGACGAACTTGGACTAGTTTCATAGACTTTTATTATTTTTGTTAATTTAATTACTTGGATAACGCAGCTAACCTGGTGGATTCTTGCTTCAAGTTGCAATTTTAAAGAAACTAAAGCAAATGAAAATACGCCTACCTGCAATCTCTGCTCTGGCTTTTCTTTTGAGGGAAAAACTGACAACCCTTTTCCTTTTGTGTGGAATACAGAGCTGACTTCGTGGGCGTCTTGCGTCGTCTGTCCTTTTGGGGATACTGACTGACTTGCCCGACGACAAGGCGACGTCTCTTCCGCCAAGGCGCCTCGGCTTTTACCGCTAATAGCAGGTAAAAATTGGAAAAATCGCGGGAACTCTGGGGAAACCAGGGCGTGCCTCCCGAGTCGGGGCTTAAAAAGCAATTACGCACTCTTCGCAGTTGTTGTCGATGTCGATGTGTGAGTCTCCATCTGGGTCTGCATTTCGCGACGACTTCCTGCTCCAGGCGAATCTATTTCCCGATTCGCACAGCACCTGCCCATTTTATAAGCTGTCATTTGCTGTTTTATTTCTAGGCTATGACGGCATAGACAAGTTTCCATCCCGTCGCTCTGGCCGCCACGTATCCATGTACCGCGGGACACCTATTTGTAGCTTGTCTGCCCTACGGAAACTAGATGCGAGTTCGCTAATACATACTGCAGATTTTCAGATTTATGGCACTGGCTCGCCTCATGGGATATTTGGCTAGCACACTGCCTGGAAATTCACTCCATAAACTAAATGAAGGCATCATGTATTTGTGATTTAGTTGTGAATTTTTAAACTTTGACTTGTCCCATAAATAATCACATGACAATATCGATAACATCTATGAAAAAAATCATATATATTTCGGATTCCATCCTACTAATTTTATTAAATTTTAAATTGAGATTTAGCTTTGAAATCAGGAAAATTATTTTATTTTTCATTCTCAAAATTTTAAAAATTTTAACATCATTCATTATGTTTTTTTAAATTAAAAAATCAGTTTGCAAATTTATTTACATAAAGAAAATAACTAAAGAACAGTCGTCTGAACTGGGAAATTCTTTCAAAATTTATTGATCGTTCCATCGATTTCCTTGGTAATCAGTAGTTTTAATTCAATTACAGCAAAGGCAAAGAAGAGCCTAACAAATGTTTAATAATTTACTGGTTTAATAATAATATGCGGAGTCTTGCATATTTATGTAATTGTATATTTTTAGGGTGCCCTCAATATTGGCTGTCTTGCTTATTTTTGTAATTGCATATTTTCAGGGTGCCCTTAATATTGGCTGAATAATTGTAATTTGTAATTTGTAATTGCATATTTTCAGGCATATCTTTGAAATTGCATATTTATTTTTTTTTAAAACACAATTTTATTTATACTGTTCAATAGTCAGAAATAAAGGATAATAATATAACTTAGTCCCCTGCATAAATCTAGCCTACTGATCAATATAGATCTTGCTTAAAGCAATTTTAAATAAATACAATTTTATTTAAATGTGAAATAAGTTTATTAAGTAGTCAGTCCCCTCTATAGATTTTCAACTTTTTCCCCTCACATTAACAAGTCCATTAACATTGTCATAGACATTGACGAGAGCTCTGCTCAGTCGATCAATCTATCAATGCATGACTCACTCAGGCCGCCCCCTTTTAACGAGTGTGTGTTTTGGTTGTTTTTTTCGACAGTGACAACTGGTCAAGCAACTCTGTGGAAAATGGGCGAAATAGACGCAAAGAAAACCGATATCTGCACACCCTGAGATCTCGAGTTTGAATTCTCTTTACAAAACTGTAAACTTATTGGGTTCGCACTTGAGAAAGGGTATCCAGGAAGGTCGCTCTGGCCAAGGGGTGCCAGAAAAAAGAAGCACAAGATCAGCATATGAAATCAGGTAATAAAAACCGCTGCAGCAACGGCAACAACTGGAAACATGCAACACATGCGACAGTTGCCAGTTGCAACAATTACAACATCACCGATTCTGGTCGCGACTCTGCTGGTTTTCCATTTACTTTTATCATTTCTTGTCTCCTTTTATTTTATATATTTTTATTTGCGGGCATAGACAGAGAAAGAGTGACTCCCCGAGCACCCATTATCCATTCTCTGATACAGCTGCAACTTGGCCCCTTGCTCCATTCCATTTCAGTCGCATTCGTCCTATGTTTTTGTTTTCTGCTTTTCAGTTTTCCGTTTTCAGTTTTGTGTTTCCTAGGCTGCATCGTTTTCTGGTAATACCCTAGACAGTGGGTATGGGCTATTTTACACTCGGAAATAATTTAAAAATTTATTAATATAGCAATTCTCCCAAAAGACATTCAATACTTCTTAGTTCAGGCGGCAATAGCTGCGAAATAGCAGCTCTTTTTTAACTTATAATATTCCTTTAATACACAAAAGAGTATTCGAATTTGCGGGCTCAAACTTTCGTGTTTTTCTCTTGTTTGTTTTTGGCTTTTCTGCTGCGAGTTTTTCGAAATTTGAAACATTAACGGAAAGTCTGTGGAGGTAATTGGACGCGTTCAAGGCGGTGCCAGTGGTGATGGCCTCTGAGGGGAGGAAGGCAGGATGGACAAAGTGCATCCAGTCCCAACTGCAGTCTTGTTCCCCCAGCGCCCAGTCCCAAGCATAAAACAAATTAAAGAAAAGACAGCTGATGTTTTTTTTTTGGTTTGTTTAATTTAAAACATTTATTAAATTTTGCTAATCAATTCAAAGGGCAAAAAATTGCCAAAGTGAAGTGAACAAAACTAAAAAATATCTTAAAGAACCATCGGAAATATAGTTTGATGAAAGGAAAAGCCTCCTGAAAATCAGGTTATAAATTTCTGCCGAAACGAAATCAGAATATTTAATCTACAAAATACAATATTCATGGTATTCATTATGAGCTCTACGTCAAAGAGCTCCATAAATATTAATCCGCACTAAAAGCGTGAAATAATTTAACGAGATCCATGTCTGAATAAGCAAATTTGCTGAGAATGGGGCGTCCAACTCGTTTTTGGGTTTGGGAAACTTTGAAATGTAGGTGACATTTCCGAAAATGTGATTTCTTGGCAACAGGAAATCAGAGCATAAAATCTCAATATGCTTAAATGTTTTGTTTTTAATTCCTGTGTGCCTTCAATCTGAACCTCTCGGTTTTTAGTGTCCACTCATATGTGTTTATAATACACATTTATTGCTTTATCGGTTGTCATTTTCCCTCTCTGGCCAATGTTTGAAAAGAAAACACTCAAGCGCACATTGCAGAAATAAAACTCGAATGATTGTTCAATCGACGGACGAATAATGAAAGTGGTCGCCTCTCCTTTTGCTTGCCAATATATTTTTACAGCCAGTTTTCTAATCAACAATGGTAACAAGAGAGACGTTGATCGCGGCCAATTGTCTGTAGGAAGATGCGCGAGACGAGCGTCTGCTTTCGAGGATGATTGGCAATATGGAGGAATCGGATTTCCGACTTTGGCGTGGCCTCCTATTCATTCGATTCCGAGTTATGCCAAAAATTTAGTCGGGGAAGTGAATGTGGCGAATGGAATTGAGCCATAAACTCGGCGCCTCGCTTTGGGAAACCTAAGTGGATCGTGGATCGTGGATCACCAATCGATGATCGCTGATCGGCGATCGTTAATCGCAGTTATCTTTTTACCTGTTATGCTCCGCCGGGTTATCCCTAATCGATGTCGATTTCCCTCGACTTTGGCTCGTCTTCGTCGCAATTAGATGTGACCGAATCAGCAATCAGCAATCAGCACTTTCTTCACAAATAGTATCTCTCGCGAATATGTAATGCCTGCCATGCGAGGCGAGCACTCTCTCCAAGACCGATTTAGTGCCCTTCATTTCGGGCCTAACGTCAGAGCGGTCGCATAATTAGTTATCAGTATACCCCGCATGCCGAATGCCTAACTGGACTCGATCCGTCGATCGTCGACCGCTGATCGCTGATCGCTGATCACTTGAGCCAGCACTGAGGAAAAAGGGTGCCATCTCAGTGGTTTATTTATTTAATATCTCTAGAATACTTTTTTCAGTATTGGGTTCCTTTTACTTGCTCAATTATTTTAGTGCGCATTTTTTGTGATTGATATTTATTTTACAAGTATTTTTGCTGGGCTATTTTTTCTCTCTGTGCACTGGTACCGAAAAAACGAAACTGAAACCAAGAAAAAAACTAAACCGGAACCACTCAAGTCCCCAGGCATGTGTAGGTGTTGACAAGTAGATCACGAACACGATCGCGATCATAAATATATATGCATATGTGCCTTTGTTTATTACTCATCGGACATTCTTGCACAGGTCCCAAGTGCTCCTACGACGGACCGGATTCGAATCTAGCCCAACTAGTTAGTTAGCATACGGAGTCGTCTTTGGGCTTCACTAAACTCTAAGCCCAAGTCAGAGAACTGAAACTGAAAACTGATTTTAAGGCTTAACCTTGGGCGCTTTTGCGCTCGATCATAAAAAATAGACCAAGTTGTTTGTTGTTGCCCAATGCAAAATAGCAAAGTAGCAAAATAGCAAAATATTTAATGAAGTTGTTGGGCGGTTATTCGGTGATCAATGATCGCCGTTTCTGTGGCAATAATGTCAAAGTGTTAAATGCCATCGAGGGAGACGGGTCGAGAAAGGTGAAGTGAAGTGAAGTGAGCAAAAATTCAGAAAACGTCGAGGAGGAAATGCGAAGGGAGGTGAAAAAATGTTGTTCACCTTTCGGTCCGTCGGTCCGTCTGTCCTCTTGTCCGTCACTTGCAGCTCATGTCGCTGTTAGTGTTCACCTGATCGCACCACACAGAACACAGGTGTTCAATAAAATAGTGCCGCTAGCATTTGGAAAGCTGTTTTGTGAAGGAATAACTCTTTGAATCTATACAAATCGAGTGAATATAATTGATAATTATTTTTAAATATGACACCTCAGTGCATATTTTCAATGTTTTAATATTTTTATTGTAATAAAAACAGAAATGAACACGACAAAATATCCCAAATATATCCAATATTCCTATTCCTATTCGATTTTGTTTATATTTATGCTGAGCTTTCAACAACACACTAACATTTAATTAAAATGCTTCCGAGGGATAGCCAGAATAGTCCGTTTGTTCCCCTAAAATGACATTACTTCTATTGGTCTGCCCTCTGCTGTGCCCGCACAACCATGTACACACATTTGTATGCAAATGCCAAATGGTTGTTCGTCTCGGTTGCTTCAGGTTTTGAGGCTCGCAGCCCGGGGATCGGGCTAGAGCCGGGTTCGATCTTTGAATGGGTTTAATGCCAATTTATGTAACTTTCGGGCAGCGCAGCGCCGTTTCCACTTCGATCTCCACTTTGATCTCCGCCTCGGTCTTCGATTCAGTTTTCGCCTCAGTTTCTGCCCCTCCGTCTACAGCGGCTGCGTGACTCAATTTTAAGTTAAACAGTTTAAAATTAAAAAAATGCTCGTAATAAAATAAAAGCCGCTGCAACAACACCCAAAGCGAGACAAAATCAAGAGCCAAAGCGTCTTGAAGTGGGTCAGAAATGATACAACAAATAACCACTCTGATAATGGACAGCAACAAAATAATATAAAGCACCGGGCTGGAAATAAAATTAAGACTTTACAACGCCAGCAAACTTGATCATAATTTAATCATCGAAATGCGATTTGGAATTTTTCGCCTTCGCCACATCTGAATTTGCTGTATAATTGATTGATGCCTTGAGGGGCGGCCTGATTGACGGCCTGGCTGCGGGTCAGACTTGAGAATTGATTAACTTTTACAAGGAAAAAGTCTACTTAATGCAAATAGCAAACTAATTGAAGTGCGGGAGCGTCATTTTCAGAAAATTATTCCCAATCAAACCAAATGTTTTCTGTATTTTAAAATTAAAAAAGAATGAAGCCGCATAAAAAACAAAACAACCACAAAAAGAGTGCATGTTTCAGCTTCGAATTAATTACAATTTCCTGGCAATTCCCATCCACCTACTGGCTTCATGTCTGCCCACTGACAAAAGACAAGCGATCGCTATGAAGTTGCACTCGAGAGCCAGAATCTTCAGTATTCATCATTCATCATTCATTATAATGCATGTGCCCAGAGATCGATCGGTGGAAAAGCACGCAAATAAGAAACAAAACAAATAAAAAGCCATCTTTTCGAGCCGGAAATCGCTGGAAGGTCGGGTCGGCCCATGTGAATCACTTAATTGCAGCCTACGTGGAAGCCATCATGATCATAATAACGATGATCGCCGCGGTATTTATAAGCATGGCATGGTTACTGAAATCTTTTTCAACGCATCGCAGGCGTTCTCGAAAGGCCGACAATTGACGTTCGTTGAACCTGGAGGCACTCCTTCGAGCACGATCGAAAAAAGCCCCAAGAAATACTTAAAATGAAGACTAAAGAAGCCGAAAAATCAGCAGAAGAATCGGGGGGAATGGGGAATAACTCGAAGAAATGGCCCATCAAACAATAAGTGTCAAAAAACGAGGAGGAAAAAGAGCGCAGGCACTAAAACATTTTCATTAATCGCAACATAAAAGCTCACAAAGAACTTGGCCAGAAGTAGCAAGAAATAAAGGAGCGATACTCCAGGGGTGTGGCCAGGGGGGAACACTACGTGTTCCGATTGTGCGAGTGGTTCGGCCGTGGGAGGGAGGTGTTTATGGCCCCGCATCGGGTATTTCCTGATTGCTTCGCGAGAGGAGTCGCCCCTCCCTAGCACCGCCCTCTGGCACACACAACTCTTGCATAATAATTGACAGTTATAAATTTTACTTGGCTCAACATGCGCGCCCAGTTTGAGCACAAAATATAAGTAAAATGTAAAAATAAAAATCAAAATAAAAATCAAAATAAAAAGGAGAGAAGAAAAGTAAGCCGATATGGTGCACACAGCAAGAAAATATATTAAGAGAATCGTTGGCTAAATAAAAGAAGTTCAAGTGTCAGCAACTTTTAAAAATATCTCAGGACATTAAAGTTATATTAACTATAGCCTCATTATATGCCTATGCTTTTCTCAGTGTAGCCATGAGGAGTGCTTAATTCTTCTGGCTCTTGTCCAGTTTGCCGGTCACTTATCGCCCTCAGCTCCGCTTTTTATGGAGCCAACTACTACTCCCTTGAAGTTCACGTAACTCCCATTGCCAGACGGAGGCGTGCGGAGGGGATCGAAGATGTTGGTCACGCCAAAGACGACTGCAGGCCGCCGCATTAACATTCCAAGTTGGCCACTCCTGTTTGCGTACATCTGTATGCAGATGTGTGCACGTACATATGTATGTACATTATCCACAGGTACACACTCTCGAACACTTGAAATGTTGAATAACAGTTGTTGTTTCCGTCTCTCTTTCTCTCCCTCCGCTTGTGTTTTGTTTTTATTACAATTTTATGAATTTTTTACAATACATAAAAAAGAGTTTGAGTATCCGCGCCAAAGTGTTTTTATCTGCGTCCCCGTCCCTGTGTTTGGGTTCCTTTGAAAGCGTATCTCTTTCTTTATTTTAAACCCATTAAAGCAACGGAGCTGTGATGTCATTGAATATGGCTCTATGCCCTTAAATGTGTGATCTTGGGATTACAAGAAAGAGATATAGCTCGAAGCCTCGAGAACTTGAATCTGCAAAACTAAGAAATATTTAATTATTTTTTGCTTTACTTTTACGCCTTATGCAATTACCGAATTGCTCACTCCCCGGCCTTAATCATCATTATTGCGGCAGCCCATCCCATCCTCCAGTGCTCCTGTCTCCGTCCTTGAGCTGCCACGCCCCTCGGACGCCGTCATTAGCACTCGCCTTTGTTGTGCTTGTTGTGTTTTTTTTTTCTTTCTGGTTGCAGCGCAACTCAAGTCGACTTATGACCTCGAGGCGTTCCCCAGCACGCATCCTGTCTGCTCCCCGCCTCGACACTTCTTCACCTCTCTTTCCTGCACTTTAATTAATACTTGTTGTATAGTTTTTAGTTGGGTTTTTTATGTCCGCGTCGTAGCATCCATAGAAATGTGGCCGGTAACTTGATCAACGTGACCTCGGCATAGCTTGAGTCACTTGTGTACATATATCCCCCGAACGATCGCTGGAAATTCAAGCCATGTCCCTGTTCAGGCAGCTGCTCAAGCAAACGGAGGTAAAAAAAACTACCCAAGGCCAGAAAGGAGTAGAATCCCCAATTATACGCACATGTATGGCTCAAGGGATCACTTCCCGGTTCGCTGGACTTTCCCAAGAAGGGAGCCCTCGAATTTGGCTTATAACAAAATATTGGCAAGCCGCAAACCCAAACTAAACAATAAATAAATAAGGGAAAAGTTTAATTAACGCAAATTGCGTTCCAGTTTATCGATCAATGCTAATAAGAAAATCGATTGATCAATCGATTGATCAACCAAAAGTAAATAAAAACCAGGGGGAAACAGGTAAAAACTGCTTGATTTGTAAGCACAATCAAACTAATGCATAACTAAAACACAAAAAACTGGCCAAAATAAATAATTAAAGATAGGACAGGCTTCCAAATACAACGAATGATAAGTGCCCTTTAAAACTGGTTTTAGTTATTTCTTTCGAATTTATTTGGAGCTTAAAGAATCATCTTAAACATAAGCCCGGCAAATTAATGTAATATATTTTCACAATCGCAATTTAACATAGACATCCATGTGCCTAATGTCCAATTGTCATGCCCACAGCTACCCTGCACAGTCAGCTAGCTGGCGAGCGCAAGAAAAGGTGTCAGTTGGACACATTTGCAGTGAGCCAAAAAAAACGAGACTTTGCCCCACCTCGAAGCCCCAACTAACGCATCCAGCTGGCTGGGAGTCTCACCGGGCCCGGGCCCGGGCCGCCTGGAATTGCATAAATACTCGTAAGCAAATGAGCAACGGTTAATCAATAAGCCCACAGATTGGATAATATTTTCTTGGGCCGCGAATCAGAGGGGTCCGAAGGGGGTGATCTTGTAGCTGGCTTGCATATCAGTTGTTGCGTGCCCTGCTAATTGCAGTCGAGCGGTCGAGCGGTCGAGCGGCCAACGCGACGTATGTGTAATGCGGTTAATCAACGACGGGGGCCAACAAGGAACGACAAGCGACGAACGCCGAACGCCGAACGACGAACGACGAACAAACGGCCTTGAGACCAGCTGCTAACCAGTTTTGGCTTATGAAATCAGTTAGTAGAGGGGCTAGCAGCAGCCGGAGGAGCGGTCAGAGACGGGGCCCCGAAAGCATCCCAAAAAATGCAAGTGAATGTCGGCGGCTGCACAAAGAAAAAATCGGAAAAAATACCCACATGAGCATATTAATTTCATATCGACGATATCAATTACATAAATGTTATCCATTCCATTCCAATATTATTATTATTATTCCTTGTAAATATTACCATTCAAATTTTAAATAGTTTTCCAAAAATTCAATCAATAGAGACTTCAAATATTGCGGACTTTACTGATGTCTTAACAAAACAGTTAATATTTATTCTTGGGAGTAATATAAAAATTGTCTATATTTATTTATACAATTTAGAAAGGCACTCTATAGTTTTCTGAGTGTATTTAAGCTGGCCGTTGGGAGGATATAAATAAGTATTAACAGTTTTGTGATTGTTTTAAGCCCTTTTTAAGTGCTCTGAAATCTTGATTCCTTATTTCAAAGAGCCAATAATAAGTACAAGTAGGTAGGACTCCGGGTTTTTTTTACCGTGTGGCCTTTGGTTTTCCCCTGCAAGCACAGCCCCGAGCCGGGCACCGAAACTAGTGCAGTTTCTTGCAACAGGCAACATCGAAATGGCTTGAACTTCCTAGTGGTCGCCATTGAAAGCCAACACACACAGACGAGATGCTGGGCAACAGGTGTGAATGATTTAGTGTTAACATGGCCGTAACGAAAGCAGCGGCCGCTCCTGTCGATCGGTGGTTCTGCTTCCGTCTCTTTCCCGCCGCCAGCCGATGCTAACGCCGAACCGAAGCCAAAGCCAAAGCCGGCGTCGCAGTCGCTGCCTCGCCTCGGCTCAGTCGCGTCGCGAGTCGGCAGAGGTGGCAACGGCAACGGTTTTCGATGGTTGGAGCGTTCATCATTTTGCCATTTCACGTTCAGCTGGCAGCGAAATCGAAAGTGACTGCTCCCCAAGACCCGGAGATATACACACGACCGATATTTCGATATTTTGATATTTCGATATTTGTGTATAAAGGAAGAGTTCATGGTACTGGGGATGCTCCTCGCAGGTGTGTGTGTGCTGCGTGTGTGTGCTGCTTGGCTGCGTTGGCCGTATAAAGGCGAGGTGCCAGCGGCTAAATGAGTTAAACGTCAGTTAAGCGCCAGTCAAACGCCGCAGAGAGCGGTGAAAAGTGCTCGCATCGCATCGACTGGCAGTTCTTTTTCCCTTTTTTTTTTAAATATTTTTTTGTTGGCTAATCAGCACACACACCGCACACTCGAGCGACATAACTGATCCGACATTGTTGGCTGGCCAAAAATGCAAAACACAAATAAGAAATTGAAAAACAAATAGTGTCCGAAAACGTAAGATAAAAGTGAAAAGTGAAAGTGCAACGCAAAATGACCAAAGTGAACAGCATTGGCAACATTGCACGGCCACCTCGGCAACACAATAAATGATCGAGCATCTATCAGCAGACAAAAGCTAAAAAATAAACATGAAAAAGCAAAAACAACAAGCGACAAGCAAATGTTTCAAATCCAAAGTGCATAACAATTAAAAGTTGTTGTTTGAAAATCAATTTCTATCATTCAATTTGTTTTTGTCTTTATTTATCTTTACATCAATTTTTCTGTTTTTGTTTTTGTTTCCATTGAAGCTGAAGCAGGCGGCAGTTGACTTTCAAAAGTGTCAATAAAATTTATGTAAAAAGGCAGCAGTTAAGGAAAAGTTGATACCACAGCAGCAGCCACGAGGAGAGCAACTACGTGATCCGCCATCAACCGCAAACAGCTTAAAATGCTGCTCAAAATGTGAGTATTGAACGCTTGCAATGAATCGAAATCAAAGTAAGGCTAGTTCTAAGGTCAGGATAGCAACTATGCGGATTACGCAATTTTTTTAGGGCTTAATAGCGGCTTGGGAAAACTCACTACTCTTTATACCAGACATTAGGTGCTGAGACCTTTGGACACGAGTAAATAGTGATTGTTGCAAATGGGAAAAGGTCAAGGCCAAGCAGACGGCATCTCGGGGCCTCGGCATCCGTCACAGAGCTGCTGGTCGCCAAGGACGTGGGGACGTGCTTCAAGTGATCAGTGCTTCAGACAAACGGTTGCTTTCTGGAGCTATTAAAGCATTTTATTCTCTAATTAGGTCAAAGTCGTCGAAGCGACACTTGATTACCATATTTTTTGGGTTAAATAATTTAAAATTTACTAAAATGCAGATATTTTTATAGGGTAAATCCCCCTCCATCGACCGTTGCTTTTTATTATTTAAAGAAAAACCAACAGATTACGTATACGCCAAGTGGACACGATACAGTTATCTGTTATATGCTCGCTCGGAATTCGGCCTGCAGCGACGGACTGTTGACTGTTAACTGTTAACCTTGGTCTCGCACTCTGGCCCACTGGCTCAGTCAGTCTGACAGTTGGTCAATCAGTGGGTTAATATGCATGAATTATGTCCGAATCGGCTCGATCTGGGCGTGGCAATGAAGTCAGCTTTTGGCCTTTTTCCATTGCGTTTATTTTATTTGATTTGCGTTGCCTGTGCAAAAGGTCGAGCTACCGGCGAGGTGCCGATCTCCCGCGATCTCTCTTTCGGAAAGGTCAACTATGCAGCAAATTACACACTTGAGTGTATG
>JAEIIJ010005725.1:0-14328 GCA_018904815.1 Drosophila ogumai
TTTCAGTCAGAAGCTAGCAAAGCAGTGAAGGAGTCATTTCCGACCCCATAAATCATATATTTTCTTGATCAGTATCAACAGGCGAGTCTTTCTAGACATGTCGGGGGGAAAATAATTTTTTTTAATTTTTTTCTAAATTTCATAAGGGGTTACATCATTAAAATTATGAAAATTTGACCAAATTTTGAATTTTTTTTAGACGTTAAATTAAGTAAGCAGATTTGTTAAACTATTAAAAACTAACATAACGCCGCTTTCCGAATTAAAATTAATGCATTTGTGGCTTAGTTATGATAGATTTCCATTGTACCCTGTAATTTTAATACAGAACTTGTTAAATTACATTAAATTCCGAGTTTAAAAAAACCCTTTGCCTTTGCTTAGCGATTTTTCTTGCAGTGCACTCTGGTCCTTTGGCCATTTTGGTCCTTGGTGCGTCGTGTGCGCTGCCACTTTGCGGTTGCAAGCGCTTAACCGCATCATAAAACCATCAGGCAGCATAAAGGCAAGCCATTATAATCATCGGGCCACGCACAGCGAATAAACCTCGAGGGCCTCGGGATCTCGGATCTAGGATCTTGAGCTGTGGGTCTTGAGTCCCTTTCCCGCTGCGTCCTGCCGCCGCGGCTGCCGCCTACCCTCCCAGCTGCATTGCATTGATCCTGCGGCTCGCCTTAATGAAACTGGGAAAAATGCAATGGGATGAAGACTGGGAACGGGGACGAGGCCAAATCCGCAACAGGATCCGAGATCCGTTGCACTTGCCACTTTTTCTTTGCGGCTTCTGGTTTTTGCCTTGCCAATTTTTATTGATTAAACCTGGTCTTAACTTGGCCCTTAACGTATGGCTACCTGAAGTTGTATTTTTAGCTGATTAATTTCTTAAGAAATTTTAACCAGTAGAAGAAACTTTTACTAAATAAATATTTTATAATATTAAGTAGTTATATCTTTTTTTTATATATTTTTTAGGATTTTTTAAGGCGTTGTAATTAACTGGAATACATTTATGTTTCTTTCTTTGCTGATAAATTTATTACAGAAATGTCAATCAGTAGAAGAAACTTTGGTTAATAAATATTCTATAATATCATGTAGTTATACATATTTTATATATATTTTTTAAACATTTTTTGAAAGCGTCGTAATTAACTGAAATATATTTATGCGGCTTAAATCCGCCAAGGAGTAGCCTGTACTTTAATTTTAATTACATATACGTAAATATATTAACTATAAAGCTTTCGTAAAAATATATATAAATCATTTGTAAATGCGGTATTATATTCAATTTATATATTAACAACATATATTATGTGTTCGTACAGTATACAACATACATATACATATATAAGGCTGACTTGGGAACAGAGAGTTCTCTGGCCCAACTTTTATTGACTGTTGCCTGGCTACGAAAAGCTTAATCATGCTATTTGTGCCACGCCCACATGCCTACATTACTTGTTTTATTACAGCCACGCCCCATTTCGCCACAGAAATTCTTTTACCGCCCCCACAAAAAAAACCATTCGAAGACAATAAAAGGCAACGGCTGAAGGCTAATGAAATTTATTGGCCCGAAAGAGTAGAGAGAGTTAGCTTCCTGAACATACTTAATGTTTAATAAATATACAACAAAATATATACTACATAAATATAAATAATGCATTATATTTTATTTGGATTTATTTATTTTTACATTTAATTTGAGAAAAAGAGTTCCTCTTGAACACTTTAAAGGAATATTTAAAATGGTATGTGAACTATCTATTATTATTTATTGACTCTTAATAGCTGGCGTAAATGATTAAATTATTAAATAAATAAATTACATAAAAAGTAAACAGTACTTCCTAGTATTTGTTTACCTACCTTTAAATTAAAAATATTTAAGACACTTTTTCCCTGCTATTTCCCCAGCTATTTCTGAATTTTTCAATGATTTAAATTCGTTATCTTACCATGGGTCTCCCATAATTAGTTCATAAGCATCTTCCCCTAAGTTACCCACATTTTTGCCAGTGCATGAGGCATGCCACGCGCCTACGACAGAGGCTAATGAATGTGCAGGGCAATAAAAAATCAGCCAAACGAATTGTCGTTAATCAGCCGGCCAAAAACGAATGCGCGAAAATGGTAAAAAAAATCCACATAAAGGAAAACTATATGGTAAAATGGTAAAAAGAGCTTCGAAGTTTCGAAGTCGAAAAAAATGAAGGAAAACAAGCTGCGGGCTTCTAGCTGGAAACCTGAACGAACGCCCACACGCAATCCCCTTCCGCCGAGCAATCAAAACTGTCGCCTATGAAAAATGTTTTGGGGCAAATGGCGGCGAACTTTTCGCGGCTGGGAAAAAAAGGAGCAAAAAGAGGAGAATTATGGGGGGAAAAAAATATCACCCACGGATACACACTATCCCCACATACATATGCTTGGTTTTGAGTTTTTTCATTTTCAAATCGGTTTTCTCTTTAGGCTTTTGTTCTGAAAAGTTGAATGTACTCGGGCAGTTGTATCTAAGTTATACATATTATATAATAATATGTTATATATATATGTTTATATGTTAAATGGCATAATATGTAAGTTAGTTACACATCGAGCTATAAAAATATAATCATTTTCAAGCAACAACTTATTTAAAACTAATAACGTATAGAAATTTGTTTCATCTTTAGAATTAATTGGGTTTGTAAATAATAATAATAAATAATAGATGGTAGAATATAATAAAATGGTAAATTAAACAATACATAAAATATTAATATTATTTTTTTTTTCATTCAATTTAATTAACTTTTTGAAGTTATTTCCCTCACAAAATATTTTTAAAGTTTTCAGCAACATTTGGTAATGAAATTTAATTTCTTTTTCCTTTCTCCTCCTTCTTTGCCATCATTTTACCACAGTTTTCCGCAACAACAACAACAACAGCGAGCTTGTCGAGGCCCCAAATTGTATGCTAAGCTGCGATAACTGTACCCCTCCAAGGGTAATTGCTTCATGTTTCATCTACACATCAATTAGCCGCAACAATTTAATTTGGCCGCCTCAAAATGGGGAAAAGTGCGAGAGCAAAAAAAAAAGAAAGAAAATAAGAGACCAAAAAAATAACAGAAAAACAGTTTTGACAAGAAAAATCCATAAAATATTTGTGCAACATTTTCGCTTGCCCGTTATAGCGGTGAGTGCGAGCGAAAAAGCGAGCAAAACAACTGTCGTCAGCTATTTCAAATTGTCATAAAAATTTGATAAGGGTTTTTCCGACCTCCCCCCTCACGTTTTCTCTGCGTCAGCTATAAAGCAGAAAAAATAAATAAAAAATAAAATAACGCAAAAAAGTTTGGGGAAAAAAATTAACTGAATTGGTTGTTGGTCGCTTTGGCTACAAGCACACTTACATACATATCTACATGCGAATATCATTTACAGTTAGGCTGCGAGCTGTAATTCACTTTTAGGGGTATTTGGAAAATATTCCCATACCGAGAACTTGGATATATAACTGTTTTTATTTTATTACATATAGCAATTAAGCTACATGGTTTTTCTTATGGAATTAAAATTTGATTAATTCGATTATCCATTCGTTTACCTCTATTTTCATGAAATCAAACCCACCTAGCGTGGCAAGTACTTGGCTCTTGTTGTGCGTAAATGATTATCAAATAATGGGGCCGCCCATTGCGCCGACAGAGAGGGGGCGTTCTGTGTGAGTGAGTGGCTCCTGCCTCTCCCTCACACCACCGTTGCTTGCCGTGCTGTGTTTGTGTGAGAGTGTGAGTGTGCATGACAATTTTGCGTCGACGGTGAAGAAGCAGAAGAAATACGTAGGGTCCAGCGTTTCGCTCTTATCTTTCGCTGTTAGCTAACAAATTTCTGCGTTGTTTTCGCTGCCTTGTCGTTTTCATTAAAATTTCATTGCTGCGAAGGTACTTTTTTATTTCTTCTTATTATTATTTTTCTTATTTATTTTCCTTCTTTTTTTGTGTGTTGGTACCAACAACGATGTGAACTGTATTTTTGTTGCTGTTTTTTTCTTTTTTGGGGTGTGGTTCCACACTCAAACGAACACGCACACAGCGAGCAGCAACAACACAGAGGTAAATACAGCTGCCCGACCAGTGGGTTGTCTCGCTCTCGCCCAGCACGAAAGCCCGTTGGCCAGAGCGAGATGGCCTGTGCCAAGGCCCATTCAGCACGCCGCCAGGGCAGCCAAGGCAGCGCAACGCAGACCTGTGTGTGTGTGTATGGTTGTCTCGCTCTCTCTGGTAGCTGGAATTGGGCCGCCGAGTGTCAGCCATTGCTAAAAGCAGCGCTCTCTTTCGCTCGCGCTCTCCCACCCGGGCCAAGTGAACCGGTAGTTGTTGTTTTTTTTTGCGGGTACTGGTCGGGCGACTTTTGCTCTGCCGCTCCGGCTCTGCTGCTCGCTGCGCTGCTGCCTGGTTGAGTTGCTTTCTGGCAGTTCGATTTCGAATTTCAACGTGTTGTCGTCGATTGTTCGTCCGCTCCGTTCGTTCGTTCGATCGCTCTCTCCCAGTCAGTTTTCGCCGCGTTCGCCGCAGCAGCAACAACACAGATACACTCGCCGTCGCCACCACGCCACGCCAGTATAAAAAAAACAAACAAACAAACAAAAGCATAACACACATAAAAACATAACATAACGAAAAACAAAAGAGTTGAGAGGAAACAAACCGAAGCGTATCGAAGCGAAATACTAAGCTACAGAGCCGCAGAGATATATCCATGCATATATCTCGGATATATCCAAGTGCCAGTGCCCGAGAATCTGTTTTTTTATGGTGTTGCCAGTGCCAAAACAAAGTCCAATTCAAACAATAAACATCGCATAAAAACAAAAACACGCAAACGAAACGAAACCCAAACCCCCTTTGGAATACCGTATAGAGATATAGAGTCTGGATCCCGATCTCGATCTGTGCATCTTGATCCCCAAAACGAGTTGCCATTTGGAATATAACTAAACGACGACGACGACGACGCCGCTTTTGCTTCTAGTTTTGTTTGTGTTTTTTTTTCGGTGAGTGCGATATCGAAATCGATCGGTAAAAACCCCATTATCGGTCAAATCATACATATATCTATCCGATCTCTCACGGATTTGCGGATTATGATACTTGGATTTGTCGACGGGGGCGGCAATCGATAGATTTAAGCAGGTTGATTTCCAGGGGATAACTGGGTCTTACTTGACTTTGTGTCTTTATCTTGTTTTGATTTCTTCTTGATGTCGTTTTTGGATTATGGAAATGTTAATTTAAAACTTAAGGAGTTCGTAAGACATAAAGACAAGACAAAGACAAGTTTATGTATATACTTTCCCTTCTAGAACTTGACTCCTCGTTATATTTTCAATATTTTAATATCCATTTTCACTGTATCTCAAAATATCCTTCATTTAAACATTTGAACTTAAATTCTAAATCGAAAATATATATTAATAAATAAATTCCTTTTGAGTGAGGTATATATTTTTCGTCTCTATTTTAACAAACACTTAAAACCTAACTTAACTTAACTTACAACTTAACTTAAGGAGTACTTGATCTTGAAGTGTTTGGTCTAATCCAATAAATAACGTTCCCTTTGGGATCATGTAGGATGTTCTTAGTCCCAAATCATACTCCTTACTAGTCTTTGAAGAATTCTAGATCATTTTAAAGGCTTTTTCAGGTTAGACTTTATATATGTCAGAATTCTATATATTTATAAAGAAAATATGTTCAAACTACATTAAAAAATTAAGTTCTTTCTTGAATTTACTTTTGTCTAAACTCGACTAGAAAAACCTAACAAAAATTAGTATTTATTATATTGTAACCCATATTTAAACCAATATTAAACAAAACCCAGCTGGGCTTTAGATCAGGAAACTCTAAAATTCTTCCGCTGACTAATGTTTCTGGTAGCAGCATCACAAAATGTGAGAAAATGCCCGACCGCAGACGGATATTCGTTATGATTTTCATAATTTTAATGGGCATATTAAGGCCGCCCTCCTTAATTAGGCAAAACATTCGTTCGGGGAAAAGGCTAAGGCTAAGGCTAGGGCAAGGCGTTGACCAAGAAACCCTAAAGTCTAATTTTAGACATTTTTTGTAGATACAATAGAGCAGAGCCGACGGAGACCCATCGACAACCCGTGTTCAGGCCGCATTATTCACACATATTCCCCACATTTCTTGGCCCCGGCACGGAATCATCGTCTAATTTCAAAGCGGCGGCTATAAATTATAATATCTGAATAAAACGTTGACTTCTCGCCGCTGCCGTTGTTCTGTATTATTATTATTATTGATTTGCATATGGCTATTAATATGCAAGTCGATTTTTCTCATTTTTCTCTCCCAATTCTTGCGCTTGAGTTTGATTTTGATTTCGATTTCGGTTTCGAGAGTGGTTTTTTGAGGAGCGATCTCTTTGGGGTCTCTGGACTGGAGAGCTGGAACCCGCGCCCACGCAGAGCCTAGATCCCTCAATGGCCCAATGTCTCAATGCCAATATTCATTCATTCACAACATCCGCCCAGCACTCAGCTTATGTTTGTGAATTGAAAGTCGCCAAGATTGCTACGCGACACATTTGATACCTTATCGCGCCCATATCCCCCAGCGAATGAGTGAATTTTGCTCTAGGCTGCACTGTGAGAAAATAAGAATGGTAAACGAATATATAAAAAACTCAATGGGTTATAAGAAAGTTGTTTTCAAAAGGCCCCAAGCTCAGGCTCAATAAGTTAATAATAGGGGTTTTAATTGCATTCAGTTTTCTGTATCAAAATAAACAAAAAAAAATTATTTATAAAATGTATTATTTATTATAAATAATACTATAAGGAATTTCCTTTTTACTATATTAATAATTTTCCAATTAAACCCGTTAAAGTTTTTAATAAATCCATATTCAAGCCTCAACCTTAGCTTAATAATATTATTATTAATAACTTTATAGCTTCCTCTTAAAATAATTTGCAAAAAATCGTAGAAAACCCCCTGGAATTTCTCTCTCTGTGAAACGGTTACCATTGTTCCGCTTCCCTAGCACGCCCCAATCTTTTTGGATTTGTTGTACCTTCGACTGCGTCTTTGGCTCTGACTCCCACACAGTCGATATATAGATAAAACCGTACCTGGGAGATCGTGTCTTGCCTTTTTTTCTCTCTCTCTCTTTTTTTTTTTGTCGTCATCTTTTGTCAAAATCTCTGGCGGCGGCGTCGCCTCGCCCTAAGTGAGGTTTCATTTCATTCCATTTCGTTCGATTTTATTTCTTAGATTTATTTTGTGTGTGTTTTTTCTTCTTTTTTTCCCCAATTATTTGTATTATTAATTTTTATCTCTCTTCACTCTTTGCTCATTACGCGATGTTGTTGCTTCTCAAATTTCGTTGACAAAGCCATTTAAATAGAAATCACTCAGACGGCGGAGGTACTTTTTTATATATATCTATTTTTTTTTCTATTTCTCGCTGGTTCCATTTCCAGTTTCGACTTATCAAGATCACATTGACAATGCGTCAAATATAATAAGTTTTTCTAGCCCTCGTTGCTGGTGTTGTTGTTGTTGGTGTAGCTCTTTACTCTATTAGTCTATTATTGATTTATTTTTTGGTCCACTCTGTCCATGATGCAATCATTTGTACAATCAAAACAACAACCGCAACAAGCAATTCATTCAATATTTTTTTCTGGCTGTTGTTGTAGGTTTCATTGTTGAATTGTTGTAGTTGGAGTTGGTATTGGAATTGGAATTGTGGGAAGGGGCAGAAAATTACGTAAAGCCACAGACTTTTGTTGGAGTTGAAAACAGTTTTTATGGAAATTTATTTTTTTTTTATATTTTTTGTGAATGAAAAAATCAGAAGACCTAGGAAAGTTTTTAAAACTACAAAACTACAGAGCTGACTTTAATTGTATTCTCCATTAATATTAATCTTAAATACCCCAGTTTAAACTATTAGCTATTTGTAATGTTTCTTCTGTCTAAATATGATGTATTATATGTATTATTTCTCGTTTAACTTGCTTTACGCGGCCGCTTACAGCTTAACCCTAGCCAATCGCTAATTGTTGACTTAATGGGAAATCAATTATAAAACCGCATAAGCAATTTGTTATGCAATTCATTTGCTTTACATTTCGATTTACAAAATAAACCAGAAACAATTCAATGAGGCCAAAAAAAAAGACTCTTCTTCTGTTGAGAACTATATATGCCTGGTATTTTGGCTTAATCCATAGGCCATGGCTTAGTTTGATTAGGCAATCTGCCTCGTATCTGCTAATTACACCAACTGCTGCTCAAGTGTCAATTTGATTAGGTAAATAATAAATAATGTGTGCGGCCGGCGATAAGCGAATCTACGTAAAACTAATTAAAAAAAACTTGTCGCAGCGGCCACAAACAGTTAGACTTGCCTGATTTCTAGGCCATATATATAAATAGAGATATAACATATACATATGAGCAGGAGGCACTTTTTAATGCGTCTTAAACTTGTCAAATCTTCACACTTTTTCAATTATTTGGCACGTTGCTTAATTAAACTTCAGCCAACGTCAACGTCAAAGTCAGAGTAGTCACTAGTCAGTAGTCAGTAGCTGGAATCCACATCAACAGCCTCATCACAGTTGGTAATCATAATCATAATCGCGATCCTAGCGAGCGGCAAGGCTGCATTTTCACCAAAGCTAAACCCGAGATGGCCACGGCTAAAATAAATAAATATAATTTTATGCGAAAACTGCAAATTTAAATGTCAAAATGCATTTGCGTAGAAATGGCTCTTCGAGCTAGCCAGTCAAAAGTCTCTCTCTCTCGAATAGCTGGTAACTGGTAACTGGTAACTGGCAACAGCCACAACCTGGCCCAAAGATACGATACCAGTTTTCGGTGGGACGTGACTGCTGCTCTTCTCGTTCTTTGTTGCGTTTATTAAGTTGCATTACTTATATTTTTTCCCCCCACTTAGCCCCCTCGAGGAGCTCCGACGCAGACGCAGACGTAGACAGACGGCGGAGCTTATTATGCCCGAGAGGGACTAGTTCCAAGCCATAGACCATAGACCATAGACCACATATTCCAGTAGCCGCGGCTCAATGTAAATGAGCCTGAGAAATGCATTTCGGTTTCTGTTTCTGTTTCTTTCCTGCCGGAGAGGCTGCCATGGCGCGTTAACCATGCTCAAGTGTGAAGTGTACACTGGCCAGCAGGGCAAGGGAATACTATATATAGTTGGTTTGGGAGAGGAAGGTCCTAAAAAGCTAGGTATCTTTTGGTTTTAGTATAGAAAAGTCTAGCTTAAAAGATGCAAAAATCTATAAAGATACTTTTATATCTTCCAAGCTATGAAGATACTTTTATATCTTTCAGGCTATAAAGATACTTTACTTTCAGGCTATTCTAATAAGTTTTTAAGTTTATTTAAATTTTATTTGAAAAATGTTCATGTTTTTGTATTTTTGTTTAATATTTAAATAGTTTTAGGGGAATATTATGAGTTACCAAGGCCTTTGCACTTGTCAATTTGAAATTGTTCCTTTATTAAATTTATAATTGCTTTGATTTTTAACAAAAAATAAACTAATATCGGCGTAGTAGCTTTAAATGCTATCTAAATATAATTTTTAAGCAAGCAAATCATTATGTTTTATGTATTTTATATACCGACGGCGAAAATCTTAAGGAAAAACCCTTGAAATATATATTTATGGTAATATTTGAGGTTAAATCTGAAAGCCCTAGTAAAGGCTGCAAAAGAGATACAATATCTTATAGCTAAAAAAATATACAATATCTTATAATAAATTCAAATAAATTCTAGTTACAAGCTGTAGCTTTTTAAAGTAAATTATAAGTAAATTATAACTCCTTTAAAATATATATTTTTTCTACCCAAAACTTGGGTAATAAGCCTCCCACAACCCCACTTTTAAGATATATCCATATATTAGGTAAAAAAAAGATACAATATCTTATAGATAAGATCTATCTTAGCCAAAACAGAAAGTATTTTTATTAATTAGCTTCAAAATACATCATTGTCACATTTCAAGTTCGATTTTTAAGTGTTTTAGAAATTGTTTTTTGTGGAAAACCCTGTAGAAATGAAAGTAAACTATAACTCCTTTAAAATATATATTTTTTGCTACCCAGAACTTGGCTAGCAGCTCCTTAGCCTCTAGTCTACCCTTGATTGGCACTCCTGCTGAACAGTGTGGAAAATGTGCAAGGTGCCCGGCCAAATTAGGTTGTTATGGCGAGCTGGCCAAGGCGGCTAATAGCTCTGACTAGCCACTAGTAGCAGCACCAGAGAGACAGAGAGACAGAGAGGGAGACTGACGGGCTGGCCAGCGCTCCTGACAGCTGCACACGGCACATCGGCTGACTGACTGACTAACTTAAATATAGATACGATTATTAGTCAGAGCCAAAAGCCAGAAAAATATTATGCAAAGTTGGACCATTAATCATGGGAAATAAAGACGCGGAGAGGTTCGTTTGGGGCTCGGTTTCGGCCGCTTGGGAACAGCTTCCCATGGCCCAAATGAACAGTAGCCAAGTGGTCAAGCAGTTCGGTTCGATTTCTTTTCTCGACTTTCCCAGGGACTTGGCCATCGACATCATCAGCGAACCAAAACACTTGGATTTATACACACATGTGCGGGCTCGACGACGGTAGCTCTTCTTGCGGTAGCTTCTTCAATTCGTGGCTGGGATATCTGCTGGATATTTGTGGCCTTTATTTTGTTTTCCTCCGGCTGTTTACCCAACAAATATTATTTTGACCGTAATTACGCGAGTGCAAACGAATACGAATTGATATGTGTTGTGTTGTTTGAAGCAAGGCGGAAATTGGTATCGAAACCGAGAGTGAAAATCAAATCAGAATTGCTCAAATCAGAAGAAATATATATATATCTGAGAGATCTACTCCAGAAATCGTACGTGATATGTGTCCAGTGTAAATGATTTTGTTTCGCCTCGTTTCGTTTTTTGGATCTCTTTTTCAAAAAAAAACCAGCGGGGCCTTTTTGGGTTCTCTTTATATTTTGTTTTTATTTTTTATGTTGGCTTTTGTTGCCATTTACCATGATTTTTCATAGTCAGCGAGGGAGGAGGGACAAATGTCTAGAAAATCACGTAGAGCTCTCTTCTCGCTTCGAAAATGTGTCACACACTCGTCGGTTTTTGACAGATGTTGAGAGTTTCTAGGGGTTATTGTCAATTCTTTTTGTGGGTTAAGGGGAGGGATAGCAGTATAATTAGTAGGTATAATAAATAGATGAAATTATTAAATATAATTTATAAAATAAACTACTTTGCTATGTTAATTTCTGAATACTTATATAGTAAATTCCAGAGTTTTTGTGAAACTAAAAAAAGAGTTGGGAATTATAGTAGTTTTTAGTTCAGCTTGAAAATTTCTTTTAAAATATGTATTTATATATTTTGTACTCTCTAATTATTATTTATTTTTATAAGCCAACCAGACATAAATAGTTAATACTTTTAAAAAATGATCCTCCCTTTATTGTCTAGCTTCTTCCATAGATATTAAAATATATACAACACCTCTTCCAAGTCTCTTCTTACCTTATACAAATATAAATTTTATAAAGTAAGAAGAGATTTGGATTTCCTAAACAATTAAATACTCCAAACCCCTTTGATTGTAATTAATCAACTTTTAAGCTTAACTCTCAAGGCCAACTATCAATTACAGCTTTAGTTCTGATCAGCTTCTGTTTAGTTGGAAGAAGAGAGCAAGGACCGAACCCTCCCCGAAATTAGGAATCGGAATCGGAATCAGAATCCTTGCTTTATCCCTCGGAATTGAAGCCAGATGTGTTATTAATTTGCGTGTGCGCGTGAGCATGTAATTTGGGATGGCAAGAGGCCTCGGATTCGGATTGGGTTCCCGATGCTGGGGTCTCGGTTACGGCTACGGTTACGGTTACGGTCACCACACTCTCTCTCTCTTTTGGGAGTGCATTGAGGCATGAAAACGACATGACAAAACAAAACAAATTTTACATACCCCGAGAGGACCTCGGATAGGACCCCGAGCGAGGGTCCCTGATGATGATGATGACAAATAAGTAGTTCGGGTCTTTCCATGTTTCCGTGTTCAATTTCAAAACAATGCGAGGTGTCGGTGTTCGTGCTAATACCGCAATTGCCATTGGCCTCTTAACCTTCCGACCAAAATTTCTCCGATTCTGTCCCTCTCCTGTCTCTCTCCTGTCTCTGTCTCTTCTCTGGCGATATTTTGGCTAATTTATTTTTCGCACGAAATGGCATAGAAACCGAGTATGTCCCAAAAAAGAAAATTTAATCCAGGCTCTGTCTCTGTCTCTGTCTCTGTCTGGGCTTAATCTTAATTCCCATTGTCCTGGATCAGGTCCCTATCGGTGTGCATGTGTGTGTGTGCCCGTTTTTAGTAAGTGTCTGAAATAATCCTGCGGCTAAGCGCAGATCAAAGATCTTTAAACCGCAAGATAAGCCCGAGCCGAGTCTCTTCTTGGTCTTCGGATCGCCTCGGGTCTTCGGTTTGCATCTTGGAGGTTATTTTTGGGCGGTTGGGTAATCTTCCCGAGCGGCGGCGGCCCAGATTAGAAGTTTTTACATCACCACCAGCCTTGGGATTAAGCCGCAGGAGGAGAGAGAGAGAGAGAGACGGAGAGGAAGAGTGTCTGTGTGGGCGATATACAAGTCGATGGGCCTTATAAGTCCACGTTCTTGTCAGTCCCGGTCTTAGAGTGTAATTGGAACTCGTGGCAAGAGCTTAGTAGCCCACACAACAAACAGCCAGTTATCTAGGCTCAGAGAGCGTGAATTTCCACAGATAATTTTGACGAATTTGTAACTGTAATTATCAACCGAATATCAGTAGTTCTTAAGGCGATAAATCTTTTATTAGCATTTTGACTTTAAATGGGACTTCTTTTAAAAGGATCAAAAATCTTAAAATATATTGTAGTTATAGGTAAATCTGATTATAAAGCTTAAATAACGATATTAAAGTATTAAAGATCTTGCAAAATAAGTTTAAATTAAAAAGATAGTCTTTTTCAAGTCAGTTACCCTTAAAAATCTCCTAATATCTGCCACATTAGTTAAGTATCTTGTAGATACTTTCAGTTTAAAATCTTAAAATATATTGTAAATATATTTAAATCTAGTTTAATCTTTAATAAATTATAATTAAGTACTAAAAATCTTGCAAAATAAGTTTAAATTAGATTCCTGCCATATTATCTGGTAGATACTTTCATTATATATAATAATTAACCCCTCCTAAACCCCTTTTTCAGATACAATCATCAAAGAGCGAATACCAGCAGGGATTTCAAAGCGTATCCTTGAGCTAGAGCTAGGCGCTAGCAATCATCCTTGGGGATAATACAGATTTATTCGGAATACCGGCGGCGCTAAGACACAGCTTCACCGTGGCGCTGCACTCCACCGAGGCCCTGATGGCGGCGGGCTTCCTCAAGTCGGGCGATCTGGGCCCCCATCCGCACAGCTACGGCGGTCCACATCCGCACCATTCGGTGCCCCATGGACCACTGCCGCCCGGCATGCCGATGCCCTCGCTGGGTCCCTTCGGCCTTCCCCATGGACTGGAGGCCGTTGGGTTCTCCCAAGGTATGTGGGGTAAATATCGCATCGACAATTTTGGTATATCGAAAATACGTAAGCAAAATAGATCTAGATCGAATGTGCTCAAGGTTATTCAACTTTTAATGCTTTAAACTTAAATTTAATAGGGCTCGAAATACGTTTCAGGCTGGGTTTATTATAGTTTTTCCTAAGATCCCTTTTTTAATGATTTTTTTAACCAACTCAAACACATTTTTGGCTTAATTAAGTGATCAAGTTTTGACTGTATGTTAGTTTCCATTTTTTGTACTGTACACACGGTGGCTTCCTCTTCGTTTTGCTGCCTTTCAATGTCAGTTCGCATCGATATTGCATCATTATCAGTTAAATTGTCAAAATGAATAATGAGCTTCGGGCCGACTTTATCTTCCAGTTTGTTTTCTTTATTTTTGAGCTTTGCCTGGCTTCGGTTCCAGTTTTGCGCTTCGCTCGGTGACGCTGCAAATGACAAACAAAACCTCACAAGAAAAAATATCACTAAAAAAAAGAGCAACAAAAAAACCAACTACAAAATCACAACAAAAACTTATACATATATTGGCTACAAAATGCCAACAAAAGACTTGGCACAAAATTATTGAGCAGCCCGAAAAAAGCATAAAAATAGGGAAAAAGGAAAACAACTTCAGACTTGTCGTAATCA
>JAEIIJ010005729.1:0-22396 GCA_018904815.1 Drosophila ogumai
AAAAGCTGGAGGAAAAGCCAACAGGAGAAGATGCTGACCAGCAGGCCTTGGACAATAGATAAAAGGCTAAAGGCAAAAAAAATTGGGTAAAACATAAAAAATAATTTGGAAAATGAAAAATATATTTAAAAACAAAGTTAAATAAATTAAATAAAAGAATGCAGGTGGAACCAAAAAATGGAGCCCAAATGATGTCCGAGACACCCAAACGAGAAGGCCAAAGGATAACGCATTTCAATTAAAAATTAAATATTAAAAACAAAGTTAAAAAAATTAAATAAAAGAATGCAGAAGGCAGCCAACAATGAAGGGAAAAAATATCACATTTCATTAAAAATTAAATCAAATAAATAAAGTTAAATAAATTAAATATAAGAGCGCCCGAGCCACCTACATATGGACTCCAAAGGATACATGAAACACATAAACACGAAGGCCACAAAATGTCTGAGCCATATACAAATCGAGGCCAAATAATAAACGAATTTAATAAAAATTAAATTAAAAAACAAAGATAAAAAAAATGAAATATAAGAATGCAGAAGAAACCCAAAAATGAAGAAAAATTAAAGTTAAATAAATTAAATGCGTAAATGAGTAACCCAAAATCGAAGACCAAAAGATACCACAGACACCAAAACGGCAAACCGATATTATAGCGCATTTAAATAAAAATTAAATTAAAAAACCAATTAAAATAAATAAACAAATAAATTGAGCAAATCAAAAAATGATTAAAATTAAAACAAATAAAAAAAAAGTAAAGTGTTCACCTAGTGGCAGGTGAGGACTGACTGCGCTGAGCCTTGTCCTGGGCTGCTTATTTATAGGTCCTGGAAGTGACGTTTAAGCTGTATGACCATATTTAAGGAATTTCTCGTTACTTTTAAGGTTTTTTGAAAATACTTAAAAAGTCCCTCTAACGGCGAGTTCCAAATTAAAATGTGACTGCACTGAAGTCAAAGGTCAACGAAAAATCAACAGAAAATAAATAATTTAATAACTATAAAATAAGGACTTTTTGAGAAAATCAATCTGTTCTCAAAATAATGTAACATTTAAATTTTAATATACGCTCTATATATAAAGCTAAAACTCTTTTCTGTTCGCCTGGAATATACCAGTTTAAAACAATTAGATGCTAAATTGATCAGAGCTTTTTAAGGAAAAATATTAATCTGGTGTCAATAAAATGCCTGCTTTTACTATTAATATATCCTATACATATCTAAATTCATTTTCTATATATCTGGAATATATCACAAAATCACAAAATTAAGATTTTTCAGGGAAAATTAATCTCGTAATGCTTGATTCACTGTCAATATATCCTATACCTAGCTAAAATCCTTTTTTATATACCAGAAATATAACAGTTTAGTACAAAAATATGCAATATTAATTATAATTATTGATTACACCAAAACCCCGCTTTCGCCAAGCCAAATTCAAAAATAAAATACAAAAGACTGTTTCTTTTTTTGGTTTTTTACAAAATGTATAAAAAGCATATACATATAAATTTATATATGTATTCATAGAGGATTATATGGGGGATAAAAAATGTTTCATATACATAATAAAAAAAGAGATTTCACATTTTGGTTTTGTTTTCGTTCGCTTTGTTCCATCCGAGAATCCAAAACTTTGCAGCGTGTGCATTAGGAGTGGTGGCAAGGTTTCGGATCCGGATTTGGATGGGATCGCATCGGGATCATAAAATACACATAGAGTTAAAAGTAACCTAAATACAGAGACGGTAAACAGACAAAGAAAGGAATCAACATACAATGTAATAGGTATATATATATATATATATAAATCGGCTTGGATTCGCTTAGCCTAAATAAGAATGGATTATCCATGGCCAATCGCGTCTAAATACAATAGTAGGAATACAGTAGTTATCGTGTGTTTCGCTTTTAGGATTGATATGAAGTGAGAGTTCGAGTTCGAGTTCGCTTTCGCGTTGAAGTTCGAGTGTTTTGATGGAGCAATTGCATTGCCGACACGGCAGGTGTTACGTTATGTGAGTGTGTTTGTGTTTGTGTGTATATCTAGATCCTACGAATATATATATTTAAATGTATAAATGTGTGTGTATATATGGAGAATGCGAAATTAATACAGAGAATACTTAGCGCCCGTCGATTTCACAAATTGAGAGTTGAATTAAAGCGCGATCGCAACCTAAAAAATCTGCGTACAAAATATATATATATGCGTGTATATACGATTTGTTTTTGCTTTGTTTTGTGTATACAACTATCGATTGCCGCCTCCGTCCCACTCTGCTCACTGCTGGGCCTGCATGCGCGCCTGCATTTGGGCCAGCATCTCCTGCATGCGCCGCAGCTCGGCCTCCTTCTCCTGCAAAATGCGATCCTTTTCGCCCAGCACTTGAGAGGGTACGCCGCTGTCGCGCTCCTGCTTTACACCGTTTTCCTTGCCCTTGATGCCCTTGGCCAGGCGATCGCTGCGATAGTTCTCGTAGTGCACCTCCTGGGTCACCTCCTGCAGGTCCTGCATGTGGGTGCTGTTAAGGGTAAATGGCGGATTAGAGACACTCAAGGGGAAACCCTATCTCTAGCCTTACATAAGCATCGTGCGCAGCTTGATAAAGTCACAGTGATCGGGATTCTCCACCTCGACCACGCCCCACGGATAGAGGCGGCCGCGCACCTTCTTGCCCTTGACCTCAAGCAGCGTGTTGGCGCCGCAGACGGCGAAAGGCACAGCTTCCTTCAGTTGCTTCACCTGCTCCTTGTAGTCCTCATCCTCATCGGAATCACAGTCGGGCAGTGGATAGATCTTGATGCCATGGCTCTCGATCTCCTGCATGATGCGGCACTTGAGGCGAAGGATCTCCTTTTTGGTTAGGCAATCGGCCTTGGCAATAACCGGCACAATGTTCACCTTGGAGTGCAGCTTCTTCATGAACTCCACGTCCAAGGGTTTCAGGCTGCAGGCGAAATAATAAAAGTTATGATTTAGATAATGGGTTAGCTAGGAGGACGAGTACTAACCCATGGCCAAAGGGCGATATAAAGTAGAAGCAGCAGTGAATGCGATTGTCGACAATGTTGCGTCTGTTGAGGCCACTCTCGTCGCGCAGAAAGCGCTCGTATTGCTCATCGATGTACTCGAGTATGGCGCCAAAGCTGTTTGAATTATCGATGGCATCGCCGAAACCGGGTGTGTCCACCACCGTTAGTCGCAGCTTGACGCCCCTCTCCTCGATTTCCACCGTTGAGGCCTCCAGTTTCACAGTCTGCTTCTGTTTTTCTGCAAAAACAGAGATATGGAAATCGTGACGAGAACCTTGTGACAACGACACTCACCTATGGCATCTGGAATGATTCGTTCGGGATAGAGATCGGTGAGAAAGAGACTGTTGACCAGCGTGGACTTGCCCAGGCCGGATTCGCCCACCACCATCAGCGTGAACTCGAAGCCCTTCTTCACGGACTTGCGATGCACCTGGTTGGGCAAATTGGCGAAGCCCACATAGCCGGGCGTCTCGATGCTGGAAAACTGCAAGGAGAGGCGGAGGAGAAGGAAGGGTGGTTAGTTAGTATGTACTAAGAGATTACAGAACAGTTATGGCCTTCCGCTGGGATTTTTAAGCTTTAAGTGCAGGCGTAGATAAGGAAGCCTCCATGATTTACACTGAACAAAAAACAGAGAATAATATAATATTTTACTATATTATAAACTCTTCACGAAGGTGGCTTCAATTTGTTTTGGGTCTTAGAAAGCTACATAGCAGCCATTAATCAAGGTGATTTGCATGCCTGGCACGCGCCCGCCTCTGGAGGAGGTTTCTCTTGGCTTTTGGCCCACAAAGAACACACAAAAAAAAACAACAACAGAAAACAATTAGTGGCACTGGAAAGTCAGTGTGTTATGTGGGTCACAGGAGATGGGAGATCCAGCCACCGCCAGCGACGCCTCTGCCAGCAGGAAGACAAAGGAGACGGGATGAGCGGCCGACGCCGCCGGCATGTGCCTGTGTGCGTGTGTGTGTGTGCATGTGAATCACTTGAACTCGAACGGTGCGAAGGAGGTGGGGGGAAGAAGAAGAGAACGAGGAGCGGCTCCGAAATGCCCGACGATACACTTGCTGACCAGCAAATGGCCTTGACGCTGGCAGGATTATTAAATTAACAATAATCAATAATTACTACTCACGCCCTTTGTATCGGCCATTTTAAAATAAAAAACACAGAACAAAACTTCGAAAAATGACGAACAAAATAGCAGTGCAGTGTGACCAAAGTGGATCAACGTGGCTATCGATGCTATGGATACTATCGATGTTCTTAACACCAAGGCGATACTTCGATCAAAGCATCAATCGAGAGAAGATAAAAGAATTTACGAATTTACAAGAATGTGAACAAATGTACTTGTGGGAGGCAGGCTTTTATTACAGCGGAAGAACAATCCAATGTAAGCCACAACTTATCGATAATTTCCCCGATAGCAGCTGTGCTTTCTCCAGCCCTAGCACATGGTGTGCGGTAACATTGCCGGCTTTGCAAAGACTGAAAAAAATGTGTAAATTTTGATAAAAACCAAAAACTGAGAAACTCCCTGGGACCATGATCCGGACGTTCTCCAACCGCTGGCTGCTTCAGCGTACGGGTGGCACCACGCCCGCCGCCTGGCTGGTGTCGCGTGTCCGCCTCCTGGCCACCACCAATGCGGTCAAGGCCGAGACGGAATCCAGCACCAAAGAGGAACCTTCGCAGGCGGAGCTCTTGCACGAGTTCGCGCGAATGCCCGTGGAACGTATACGCAACTTTAGCATCATTGCGCACGTGGATCATGGAAAGAGCACGCTGGCGGATCGCCTGTTGGAGCTAACGGGCGCTATTGCCCGGAATGGGGGCCAAAATCAGGTGCTCGACAGCCTTCAGGTGGAGCGGGAGCGCGGTATTACGGTCAAGGCGCAGACTGCCTCCATTTTCCATCGCCACAAGGGACAGCTGTATCTGCTGAACCTAATCGACACTCCCGGTCACGTGGACTTCTCCAATGAGGTATCTTTAGTGCTTTTGCTCGCATTTGCTCTTTACTCATTCATACGTATTTGCAGGTCTCCCGCTCGCTGGCCGCCTGCGATGGCGTCGTTCTTCTGGTGGACGCCTGCCACGGCGTCCAGGCTCAGACCGTGGCCAACTATCATCTCGCCAAGCAACGCCACCTGGCCGTGGTGCCGGTGCTCAATAAGATAGACATCAAGCACGCCAATCCCGATCAGGTGTGCCAGGATATGAAGCTTCTGTTCGATATAGATCCTGCTCAGGTGCTCCGCGTGTCCGCCAAACTAGGGACTGGCGTTGCCCAGGTGCTAGAGCGGATTATCGAGGTGGTGCCGCCACCAAAGGTGCAGCGAGAGAGCGACTTTCGAGCCCTGATCTTCGACAGCTGGTTCGACAAGTATCGCGGTGCCCTGAACTTGATTTACGTGTTGAACGGACGCCTGGAACAGAACCAGGACATTCAGTCGCTGGCCACCAAGAAGGTGTATCCGGTAAAAAGCATCTCCGTGCTTCGGCCCGCAGAGTGTTCCGTCCCGGATCTATCCGCCGGCCAGGTCGGCCTGATTGCCTGCAACATGCGCAACAGCAAGGAATCCATTGTGGGCGACACTATTCACCTGAAGAACCAAGCTGCCAGCGCAGCAGGAAGCTATCGGCCGCAGCAACCGCTAGTCTTTGCCGGCGTCTTTCCGGCAGATCAATCCAAGCATGTGGCGCTGCGCAGTGCCATCGATAAGATGATACTGAACGACTCGGCGGTGACGGTCAAGGTGGACTCCAGTCCCGCCCTTGGCCAGGGCTGGCGCCTGGGCTTTCTGGGCCTGCTGCACATGGAGGTGTTCTGCCAGCGCCTGGAGCAGGAGCACGGCGCCGAGCCCATCATTACGGCGCCCTCGGTGACATATAGATTGGTGTTGAGCAACCCGAAGATGATACGGCAGCAGGGACGCGACACCATGGACATATCGAATGCAGCTCTCTTCCCAGAACCGAACAGCGTCAAGGAGTACTTCGAGCCGCTGGTTCTTGGTACCATTATCACGCCCACGGAGTATGTAGGCCAAGTGATCGGGCTATGCGTGGAGCGACGAGGACTGCAGCAGAGCTCTGTGAACATTGACGAGACGCGAGTGCTGATGAAGTACGTCCTGCCGCTGAGCGAGATCATCTTGGACTTTCACGATCGCCTAAAGTCACTCAGCTCGGGATATGCCAGCTTTAGCTACGAGGATCACGGCTACCATCCATCGCATCTGGTGCGTTTGGATATCCACCTGAATGGCAAACCCGTGGAGGAGCTGTGCCGGATTGTCCATGCCTCTAAAGCCGTGGGCGTTGCCCGGCAAATGGTGCTCAAGCTACGCGAACTCATACCCAAGCAGATGGTTCAGATTGCCATCCAGGCATGCGTCGGCAGCAAGGTCCTGGCCCGGGAGACGATCAAGGCCTACCGCAAGGATGTGACTGCCAAGCTCTACGGCGGCGATGTCACCCGCCGGATGAAGCTTCTCAAGCAGCAGGCCGAGGGCAAGAAGAAGATGCGCATGTTCGCCAACATTCGAGTGCCGCACGAGACCTTCATCAATGTCCTGAAGCGTTAGAAGGCCTTCTGCTGATCTCTTGGAGCTAGAAATTGCTGATGTTGAAATGGGTGAGTAAATATCCAAAAATACGGCAAATCTTGATTGCAAACTGTTGCAGGACCTTGTTATTTAAGCATGGAAAGGACCCACTCCGAACACACTTTTGATGAAATGCTTCTGAAATGTTCGTAGTTCTTGAAGTTAATTTTAAATGTATAAAAATCAGAATTTAGACAAAAGATTTACTAATTAGAGTCAGGCTTTGTTGTTGTTTTTGAAAATTTATATCGGCTAGTATGCAAAAAATGTATATAGGGGTTTCTTTCTTATCGTTTTGGTGTGGTCCCCGCCCCGTATTTTCGTCTCCAGTTTCCCTAGTTGTTTGTGCGATAAGTGTTATCATTGTTTGGCTCTCTCAGAGACTGAGGCTAGAAGTGTTGCGCGGCGCCGTCTCATAATTATAGATCTGCGGAAATGGGCGTGGTCTTGGTCCCTGCCCCCTTTTCAAAGTTCATTAACATCGGTCAAGAGGCAGTAAAAACCAGAACTAAACTCCTACCTACAATGAAATTTTTTTTTTTTTTTTTGAGTCTATAAAAATGAATGTTTGGTTTAGCAATCGCTTTGTGCCATAAATTGTTGTAAAAAGTAGATGTTTTCACTTCTGAGAACTTTAAATAAAATATTCTGTAACCTTTTGCAAAACGATTTTTATGGATTCTTTAATAGATAAATAAGATTACCCAGTTTTGTTCGTAAACTTTAAATATTAAAATTAAATTAGATTTAAATAGGGGAATAAAGTGTATTCAGTTGTCAGTGTCGTCCCATTTTTCCTTCTTTTTTCAATGGGGTTCTTCACTTCACTTAATTTTGGCCTTGACAATGTTTGTTGTTGCTAGAGGGCAAAAGGAAAGCCGCTAGAAAGAAGAAGAGGATGATGAATGAAAAGAAGCAGCGAGAGGCAGACATAAAAAAATCGAATTTCCCTGACCCTGAAAACTGGCACACAAACACAACAATGATTGCAGATAGAGAGAGCCAGATATAGTGCATAACGGTATCCTCCCGCCTCTGTCGCCCCCAAAAAATGGCACACTCTGTGAATGTATAGGTGTAGGTTAGGCTGCCCGTGGATGTGAGTGTGCGTGAGTGTGAGATAGCCAGTTTGCTGGCAAGCTTGTGTCGCTCTCTCGCCGCAAGAAAGAGGCAGAGGAAACGAGAGGAGCAGAGAGCCGAAGAGCCACGAACTGAAGTGAACCTCCAAACCTGAACCGTTTGTCGGCGATGAACGGTGCACGGTGGGCGGTGGGTGGTGGTGTTGTTCATCTCTGGGTCGTTCGCTGGTGTGCGTGACCTTGAAAAACAATAACATTGTTGTTGTGTTTGGGCAAAAATGCAAATTGCAAACAAACCGAATCGGCAACCGTTCGAGCAAAACTGTTAAATGTTGTTATGCAATAAAAAAACAAAACGCACGGCAATCGGTGTGTGGGATGTCTATAGGGGGGTGTATATTATATTCACACACACAGTCATACTGCAATTTGTCGATCAACTTATTGCAAAGGATGAGAACGATAGAAAGGGGGGATACATATATTTTTCCATATTTTTAAATGTTCTTTTTAAATAATTTGTGCTATTGCGTAAATTTTTACCAAATATTTTAAAATGTTTAATACAAACAAGATTTAAAGTTAGTGTTTTTAACCCCTAATTTCCTGATTTTATTGTCTGTTCTATTAGGAATCCAACCCTTTTGCTTGCTTTTTACATTTTTGTAAATAGTCCCCAAAACATATCGGCTGCACTCCTCGAAATTCTCCCGTTAAGAACACAAATAGAAAACAGCTGAGCGAGCATTGCCAATGAGCTCTGCACGCAGGTGCAAAAGAGACAAGCGCACTTAGGCTCTCTCGCTCGGCAAACAGTTATTTTGTTATTGTTTTTGGAGAGAGGTGTGAATGCGAGAGTGTGGATGCGCCGCTGCGAATGCGAATGTGGGGGGAGCTGCCCCAAGCACACACACACACAAAGGCGCCTGCAGAAAGAAAAAGTAAAAAAAAATACATTTCACTGTACTACGCTTGTTATTGTTATTGTTGTCGTTGCTGCTGCGCCCAATTGAACGTCAGCAGCGACGCAACCTCACAGTGGACTACATTGAAAGTTTAATTGTGCACTGAAAAGAAAGCATATTAATTGGGAAGAGCTTCTGTGTTTAAAGGCAAACAGTTTTTATACCTCATATTGACATTTTACAAAATTATTAAGTCCTATTTTTAAATAAATATCCATTGCAAATATCCACCCTCCCCCAATTTGCCCCACTGTGCGAGGCTCCGCCGTCGCCCCATCGTCGTGTCGTTTACGCTGCCACAGTCGCTGCTGACGTCGCCGCCGCTGGCCGCCGCAGAAAAACACAAAAACAGAAAACAGTCAGTTTTCATTCTCATTTGACATCATCAACATTGAAATTTAATTAAACGAGAGCAGATACAATTATTCCTTCGACGGCAGATTTTCATGTAATTCGCTTTGATTGGTACGATTTAAACGTAGCTTTATTTATGCTCAAGCCCAGTGCAGTGCTTTTCATTAAAGATTTCTGTTTTGTGCGAAAAAATCTTAAGAATAAGCGACGCGCACAAAATAACAAACGTCATCAGCTGTTTGCTGTTTGTGTGCGTATGATTTTGAGAGTGTGTGGGTGTGCTTTATTTGCGGGAGAATTTTTTCCTCAACTTTGTGTGTATGGTTTTTTTTTTTGCTTTCCTATTTAATAAATTAAAAGCAAATTGAGTGCACTTGAAGGCACCTAACCTAGAAAACGAGGACTAGACCTTTGAAGGTTATGGCTGCCAGCCTTTCCCCCTTGCCACCAGCCACCTACCGACCCTTCGCAGTCCCAATATCTTGGCCTTGACCGTGTGCATCTGTGTGCGTGTGCGAGAGCGAGTGAGATAGCTTGGCAGTCCCACAACAGCGAGAAGAAGCAACGGTAACCAACAGCTGACAGCTGCACTTTACTTTACGTCAAGTGGCAACACTGGCGATCCTCCCCCTCCTGCTTACCAACTCTCCACCCACAAGCCATCCAACCCTTGCCAATCATCGCAAAAATTAAAAAAAATAAAACACAAAACCAACAAAGGCAGTGCGTTGCTCGCACAAACAAAAACGGAACAAGAATAATAAAAGCAACAAGGCGTAATCAAGTTCAAAGCGAACTGTGCGAAAAAGAGAGAAGGCAACGCACTCACTGTCACTCATTCTCTTTCTCTCTGTCACTCTTTCTCTCGCTCTCACACTCAGCTTACGCTCAGCTGTACACGTAGCCAGTAGTTGTTTTCGTTTTCGTTGTTTTTCCCATTTGTTATTTATTTGTTGTCTCTGTTTTTTGTCAGATAATTGTGCAACAGCAGGCAAAAAACAAGGAGTGTGTTAAATTATTAAAACCCAATCGATCGGAACGAAGAACGTTCGTATAAAACTGTGTGTGTGTTGGTGTATGTGCAAACTTGAGTGTTGCAAAATCTGGTTGAATCAAATAACCGTAACTTTTATTTTCCGTTGTCTTCTTTTCCCTTGTTTATTTATCTTGCAAATATTGTTATACTCGCAGTTATTGCAAGTTAAAGAAAGCTTGTGATCGTATGTATGTAAGCCTCTATGTATGTATGTATATATACATACCTATTTACGAGTCTGAAAGATTTTGCCTTAAATAGCTCACAAAATGTCATAATAATTTAAAAAATAAAAAAAACAACTTAAGCTTTGATTGTGTGCGTATATTGTTTAAGAAAACTTTAAGGAGGTAGAAAAGAGAGAGCAGCAGCACAAACACACACAGCTGATAGCGCACTGTTTAGCCCTCTCTGTCTCTCTTTCGAACTGCTCAGAAATTTTTGTAAACAACTCAATATCGCGAAACGGGGCTGCCAATTGTTTTTTTTTATCTCTCTCTCTCTCTCTTCTCTTCTCTCCGCTTCTTCTGTTTCTTGCTTGGCTTTTTCCAGCCACATTGGCAGCCCCGTTCGTTTTCTTGCATTTGTGAAATTCGGCCAATAAACTAAAGAGGAAATATTGTTTTTAAAAGGAAATTCCGTCGCTTTCCCTTCTCTTGCAGCGTATTATGTGTGCGAGGATCGACGTTTGGATGCGTAGAGATAAGCGACAGTAAGAACAAGACCGAGAGCGATGATCAACGCTGCTGCTGGTCAGCAGGTGACGCCAGCAGGTGCTGCAATTAAATTGCACTTTGCCTGCAACAATAACAACAACAATAGCAACAATTCGAGCAGCAACTACAGTGGCCTTAAAACAATGGAGCACAAAATGAGCGACAACAACAATAATAATAATAAAAATATCAATAATAGGTGGCAAAAAATCGAGTTAATACGACGACGATTATCAGGTGAAGCTGCTCCTGCTGCTCCCGCTGCCCTCTCCACTCCTGCTCCTGTTCCATCTATTCCGCCGCAGCCAATGGGCTTCTACAAGCCCACCCTAGGCGAGGAGAGCGAGGATTATCTGTCCAAGTCAGTTACAGCAGCACCGCCGCCATCAGCGGCACCAGCAGCATCAGGAGAAGTGCCAGCTCCCCGAGCTGATTGCCTTGAATACAGATCATTGCCAGGATTAGGACCTATCCTGTGGGCAATCAACAGCGAAGCTCGGTTCGAAGATGCTGTGCTATCCTTACCCGTTTCTGCATATTCGGCAACGAACGCCTTTCAGGGTGCTTTTAAAGGGATTACGGGAGCTACAGTGGCGGCCACAAAACGGCTCTCGCCAGGAGCGGGATCAGGAGTTGGCACTGCAAAGGCCACAGCCACAGCGACAAGTCTGCGGTGGCTGTCGATGCCCGTGAGCAAGGAGAAGTCATCGCTGGCTAAAGCTGCATCAGTTACTATAGCAGCTGGCCAGCCAAAGTCCCCGGGAGGAGCAGCAGCCCGGAGTGCCTTACTTAACCCTCAGCAGCAGCGTACTGAGGACCAAGAAAATGCCTTTCGACGCATCGAAGATGTGCACAACTATGCCAAGCTGCAGGACTGCAGTAGCGACGATGCTGACGACGATGACGATGATGTCGACGAGGAAGAAGAGGAGGAGGAGGAGGAGCAGGAGCAGGAACTAGGCGAGGATGAAGAGGAAGAGGAGGAGGAGGGAGAGGGGATCCAGGTGCAGTTACCTGTGCAGCAAGTGGTAACCCGCATTCGGCGCGAGGACACTGAGGAGCATGTAGACGTGGATGTGGTGACTGTGCCGCCCCAGGAGCAGGAACATCAGTCGCAGCAGCCTCAGCAGCAGCAGGATCAGGCATCGGCGGACAGCATCCGTCCCGAACATCATGCCCGCCGCCCAATGAACGCGTTTCTCATCTTCTGCAAGCGCCATCGCGCCATTGTCAAGGAGCGTTACAAAACGCTGGAGAATAGGTGGGTTCCTCCGATCCTTAGCTGTGGACAGGGAGACTAAATGTTCTCCGTTCTCTTTTCTGTTTTGCAGAGCCATAACCAAGATACTGGGCGACTGGTGGGCCGCACTCGATGACAAGGAGAAACAGTGCTTCACAGACCTTGCGCAGCAGGTGAGTTCCTCGTAGTTTTTCTCCCTTGCTTCAATCCCTCAACAAGGTTCAATCCTTTGCAGAACAAGGACGCCTTCTTCAACGCCAATCCCAACTTCAAGTGGTACAAATTGCCGGCTCCGCCGCTGCGGACGCTGGCCACCCGTCCCAGCAATGCGGCAACCGGTGGCGCAGTCCTCCATTCCAGCGAGGATCAGTCCCAGCAGCAGGCACCTCCGCCCACCACTTCGTCCCAACAACTGCAGATGCAGTGGGCAGGTGGAGAGCGCGGTGCGAGCGGCGTCCCACTGGCCTTGTTGCGACGCAACTACTTTAAACTTGCGGACGAAACGCAGATGGGTGACCTGAGCTCCCTGCTCCAGGTGCAGGTTCAGGTGCCGGAGAAGGATTACGCCCTGCAGCAGGTGCTTAGCGAGACGAGCCAGTTTCTATCCGCCCATATGCCGCCTGCTGGCAACACTAAGACCGGAAGCGGTGGCAAGCGCTCCTTACCTGACAGCAACTCTAGTAACTCCAGCGAGGAGGAGGCAGCGGCAGCGGCGGCTGGCTTATCGCCCAGCAAGAAGGCAAAGACATCGCGCTCATGCAAGGGCAAGATCTATCAGGAGCTGGTCAACTCCGGCCAATTGTCGGCCATAGCCAAAAGCAAGAGTAAGGCTCTTCGATCTCCGTCGTCCGCAAATTTGATGATGCTCGGCGGCGGTGGCAACTTTACGGACATCTCATTGGATGCGGCACCCAATACACCGCCGGTCTCGCCGCCAGAACGACACAACGACGCAAGCAGTCCAGTGCATCTGAGGAGTGTGTCCGAGTCGAGCAGCAGTGGCTTCTTTGATTTGGAGGAGAAGATAAAGGAACTGCCGGCACTAAGTCTTGATGCCTACCTTCAGCGCAAGCGCAGCACCAAAAAGAAGAAGAAGTTTAGCGGCAGCAAAAAACAACGAAACTCGAACAGCACCAGTGGAGTGGGAACGGCAGCGACCCCCGCAGTTCCAGCTGCCGGCAAGGGAGCAACCACCAGCGACCTGGTCCGGATCAAGCAGCAGCAGCAGCAACAGGCCGCTGCCGCTGTGGGCAGTCAGCGACGCAAAGCGCGCAAAGAGAGCATAACGCGACGCGATGTCAGCGCCATTGAGCAGGAGGTGGCCTCCATACTGCCGCTGACCATCAATGGCTGCTACTACTTTGATCAGAGCGATGCGCCCAGGGCGTTGAGCAACAACAATGTCAACGGTAATGCCACCTCTTTATCATCATCGCCGTCGTCGTCGTCATCGTCGCCGCCACTCTCCTCGAACTCCTCGTCGTCGTCGACATCGCTGTCGCTCTCCTCGCCGGCGGCCTACGACGTGATGACCTCCTCTACCTCAGATCTACTCATTCTGGCCGAAGTGGCCGCCAATCGCACTGAGCTGAACAGCAAGTCCAACTAGCGCCAGCAGCATCACTAACACAACACCACACACACACACACCAAGTCGCCACAAGTAACGCTAGATAGTCGCGAAACCCAAAAATTTTACCTATATATATAGGTACATATGTATGTTTATATGCTTTGCTTACTGTTCAAGTTTAAGGATAATGTTGATATTGCTTGGAAGATATGCTCTCTCCACCCTTGGCACTTGATTATTATTGTTTGTTGATTGATTTATGAATTTCTGATGCAGAAATTCTCAAAAAAGTTGCAGAAATATTACAAATATTTGCTGCGTTTCAAATTTGTTAACCAAAAAAGGAAGAGAAGGAGCATATGCATGGCATATCATATTGTTTCCATGATGATAACATCAATTTGAAGTCTAAATCGGGCTTTTAGGAGTAAGACAGCGCCTCTAATTCGATACTTACTTGCTCTACAGACATGCGTGTCGGTGGCGACATGGAGACGGGGGGGAAATGGAGAAACAGACAGACAGACAGAGACATTCGTTGATCTACAATTTAGTCAATAATATTATGTAAAAACCAGCGAATTATTTTTTTTTCTTTGTTGTTATGATGGTTAAAGGGGGTCACGACGTCCTCCTCCTCCATCAATTTCACACATCCACATATACACATATTTTTTATTTAGATATCTTGTTCTGTTTTTTGTTTTCTTGTTAAGTTTCTCCTTTAAAATCGGGCCCGCGTTCAACAATAACAACCGTAGCAGCCATAACAGCAACAACAACAACAACAGCCGAACGCCCATTAAATGTTAATTATTATTATTATTTCTAATATGTAGTCGTAATTTATTGCTATATTTGTCAAAACGCAAACAATTTGCAAACAAAAATAAATTTATTTTACAATCAAATGCGAACTGGTTATTTCAATATTTGAATCTAAATGTATATTTCATCCCTTTTATTTTTATACATAAAACATTTGTTAGGACAGAAATATGCACTTTGATGGTAAAGCTTATGTATGTATACCGTTTTTTTGTGTAAATATATTTTCAGAATTGCAATATGGAATTTCTGTGTCTGGACCTTTTCTTTAAGAATGCATAAGTAAGTCGCGGAATGACGAACGGTTATGGGAAATACCCTAATTAAATTCAAGTTTGAATTTGAATGCGCTCCAATTGTTATCGATAAACATTGCCCCAATGCCAGAGCGTTACCAGATGCCGCCAAAGTTAAACAAAAATTGACAATTTTAGCCGGCAGAAAAGCAAAAGGCAGGCGGGCGATAAAGAGCTTGGGCTAGGGGAGCAGAAGGAGGAGCACGAGAGCCCGCTGATAAGAGCTAGTTTTCCGGGCCAATTGCAACTGGCGCAGATAAGCCGCTGGCCTCCAATTGGACGTTAAATGTCGGCGAAGAGACAAGATGGCGCCAATGTCGATTTCCGATTCGATTGCCCGGCTTTTCACCCCAATTCGATTTCGATTCGATTTTGCAATTTCGCGATTTCAAGCGATTTCGCCAGACAGCGCGGCCAAATGTTGGCCAAATAAAATCGTTTAGCGTTTTCAACTTTCAGTTGGTTCGCGCATTTCAGACGCTTTCGGCCGTTCTCTCTCTCACTCGCTGTGGCTCGCTCTAGCGCTCTCTCGTCGCGCAGCAAAAAATAAAAAAAACCCTCGACACCGAAAAACTAACTAAAAGAATTTAACAAATATTACTTTCTGTGTGTGCGCGTGTGTGAGGTGAGAAAATGCATAATAATACAAATAATAAACAAAAGTAAACATCAAAACAGGGTGCCAAGAAACGTTTGTCAGAAACAGAAAAAAAAACGACTTAAAACCCCTGTTTTTCTTCCCCTCGAAAAAATTGTGTGAGGCCAACAAATTTACCGCCCCAAAAACCCTCGGTCCAAGCTCTAATTGTTTCAACTATCTTTTTAATTTTAATACTCAGTAAATACTACATTGTAAGCACGAAAGAAGAGAATATTATAATTGGAGGCCGAGCTAGCAAGAGGTCAATTAAAAAGGTAGGTTTTTTTTTGGCATAAAAGGATCTCTACGAAACCAGAGAGGCACGAATAGAGAGAGAGAGTGTGAGAGAGCGGTGTTATATAATAGGTACGGCGTACTACGGTACCTAATATTCGCCGCATGACAACAACAAATAAAATAATAATAAAAAAGAGATTCTGATGAATTTGCAATTTGGTGTTGCTCCGTCTTGGTCTCTCGGGAGACGCCAGAGCGAGAGGGGCATACATCATAATGAACTGTAATGAAATCTGTGCAATGAAACCCGCCAAGTTTTGTTTGATTGCAGCTTCTTCGCTCCGCTCCGCTCTGCTCTGCTCGTCTGGCGATTATTTAGCGGGCCGCTAATTAATGGAAGCAGGATTATGGAGAGGGGTGGGGCGGGAGACGCAGGAGGCGCAATTAACACCAATTAACGTACTGCCGTCGCATTTCAATTAAATCAAATCAAATTAAATCAAAACAAAAGGGCAACCATAAGAAATAACGCCAGTTGCAAGTCCTATTTGCTTGCCGTGCGTGTGACGTCACACGCGGCAGTTACAGTTATGTAAACGCGGCGAGAGCCGAACAGGATTTTCTCAGACTTCGGGCCTCCCTTCGTGGCACATTTCGGGATTCGCCGCGCCAATTCGCCCCTTTCGCTTCGCCCTAGTTTTCGTTTCGTTTCGTCACATTGTGTTTCGTGCTTTTGCGGCGTACAAAAGCGTAATAGCGTAAATAAAACCGAAGAAAATAAAAAAGACCAGAGAACCTGAAGAACCGCAGAAAACGAGCCAAAAGGCAGACATAGTCACAGCGGCAGCAGCAGCAGCAGCAAGAAGGCTGGCTAGAGCATAGCGCAGAAATTAAAATTTGTTTTTAATTGAATATTTTCGGAGGTGTACTTGTGTACGTGTGTTTCGTGTTGTTACGTTTTCTGATTCTGTTTTTTTCTTTCTCTCGCTCTCTGGTTCCCCTTTTTGCAATTGTTGTATAACATCTAAGCGGGAGAGGGAGCAAGTAGAGAGAGGAAGAGAGGAAGAGCGGGCGAAAAGCTGTAGATAAATCTAGCGAAAATCAGCTGTGATAAATCCGAGATTTTTTCGGGTTTGCAGTGTTCTCTACCGAGAGATAATTGTAAATGTTAATTATTCCGACTTTAGTTGATTTATTTTCTAAAAAACCAAGCCAAAGTGGCCTTAATTGATTCCATTTAAATTGATTTCATTGGATTTCCAAGTATTTTATGTGATTAACACCAATTTTGTATGAGCAAAATGAGCTGTAATTAATCGATTCTTTATTTATTATAATCTTCTCTTCTGTTTTTTCAGCTGCACCTGAAGAGAAAGCGCTTAGAGGCAGCGTGGATCTTGTGTGTTAAGGAAAAATCCGGAGGGCAGAAGGAGCAGCATCCATCCACAACATTCACAACACCATCAGCCGATAACCGAAGAAGCCACACCGCCAAAGGAAGCATCCCATTGTAATGGCTCTACTCCGTTCGCTGAGCGCCCAACGAACAGCCATCAGTTTGGTCTACGGCAAGTCCAACGGATCCGTGGCCGTTGCCGCCTGTCGCAGCTTTCAGCGGGGCAGGCGGAGCGGTTCAGAGGTAGCAGCTCCAGTAGCGGCATCAGCAGTAGTAGCGAGAGTAGGAGATGGAGGCGGCGGCGTTCGCTATCTGCATTCGGGCGACCGTCCCATGCAGGCCTCGACCGTGGTTCAGCCAGAGTTGGTGGCTACCAGCGAGACGGTGAAGCGGACAACTCAGCAAAGGTCACCACCGCCAGCGGGATCGCCGGCTGGATCACCGCAACGTGATCCGCTGGACGTGAGCTTCAACGATCCGATAGCCGCCTTCAAGAGCAAGACCACGTGGGAGCTGATGCGCGCCTATCTGGTCTACATGATCTGTTCCAGCGAGAAGCTAGTCGAGCACAACATGACGGTGAGTTTTCCGCCATTATTATCTGTACTTGTATGTTACGAGTCCCGGTACCAGTCCCCGTCCCCTTTGCCCTGTTCTTTCTAAGCTTTTTTTTCGCCTAACTGAGCGCACTCTCTGTCTCTGCCTGTACCTTTCTGCGAATTATCCACTATTTTTTTGGAATATTATAATTTTAGAGTTTTATGATATTTTCTCTCAAGTTTTTCTTGAAACAGCTGTTCGAATTTCACTATTTTACAAATTTATATGCTCTGACCACGATCTGTTCGTTTTTCTAGCGGCTGGCTTCAAAATTTCCACCTGCTGATTCTCTGACGGCAAAGCATGTCAGGTGCTTGCATTTCCTTCCGCTTTTTGCGGCTACTTCCCAGGTGGTTTCCCTTTACCCCTCTTATTTTCTTTATTTTTTTTTTGATGAATTCACGGCTAATTGACTCGTGTGTTGGTTGTTGCTGTTTTCTGGCAGGTGGCTGCAGTCTCATGATTGAAAGACTGACTGATTGATGGCAGGAAAAAGGGAAACTTGGTCATGCAAATTACAATTTACAAAGGGTGGGAGAGGGGGGCTATGTGAGCTGACCTTGTCGGTGGTTGCCGTGTGCCTCCTAACTCGTGCGTATTTGCTTAAAGACCACAAACCATATAGTATAGCCATAGGTATAGGTATAGTATAGCAGATCATTATATAGTCAGGCCCCCAGAGTAGCGCCAATCAAAATGCGGGGCTGTATTATAGTTGGGGAAACCCCACTCTTCGCTCTCTTTCCCACTCACTCGCTCAATTTAATTACGTCGGCGTTGTTATCGCATGACAATCGTTTTGATTGCTTATCGATTACTCAAAGTGCATGCGTCGGTCTCCGTTTTATGCATTTTTTTTTTCTTGGCTCCATGCGCAATTTGTATAAATGGATAAATGCTTGTCGTTTGGGGAGTATATTCCACACAGCTACCTGAGAACCGAGAATGGAGACCCGAGACATCACATGTGGCATTAGTCAGCCGGCTATTTGCCATGCTACACGGCTCAAAATAATTATCGATTTGTGTAGAAATTCAAGGAAATGAGATCATTAAAAATTGTATTCTAGGAAGTTCAATTGCAGTATGTTTAAAATTTTACAAAATTAATAAAAATTATAGAAATTAATTAGGAAAAATTAGGAAGCATTTCAGGAGAACAAAAAAGATCATTTTTTCTCAAAGGTTCTTTTTTTTTTAATAAAAGAAACTTGGAAAACTTAAAAATTCTTAAAAAAAAACACTTAGAATAAAGGGTTATACCTTAAAATTTTCGAAAATATTAAAAAATTAATAAAAAATTAAAACAATTAATTAATCAAAATTAGGAAGCAGGGGGGAAAACGGTTAATTCTTTCACAAAGGTACTTCTAATTAAATTTAAAAAAAAATTTTAAAAAAACACACACCTTTGTGCTAAGTGTATTTAATGGTTTTTTAGTTGCTTTTTTTCGCTAGTTCTATTTACAGTATCGCGTCGATTGCTTTTGGCGACCGGCAAGGGTCTCGTGATGTGAGAAAATGGGCATTAATGTGTGTGTGTGTGTGAGAGAGTGGGGTGGGGTGGAGAAAAGAGGGGGTGGTAAAAAGAAGAAGCGGGCTATGATGATAATCGGGAATGAGTGGCAGTTGCCAATTGTGCCGGGTTTTTGGGGCCAGAGCTCAACGGCAAACACCTGTCCTCGGTGCGATTACTTTGCTCAAATTCTCGAATTGTTTGCCAAAAGCAAAAAGCAGCCGCAGCCGAAAAAAAAACCGAAAAACTGAAGAGAAATAGAATGCGAAACGCGAATGTATTTTATGTAACCAGTTTAGCTTGATGTCGTTGTCTTTATATAAATATATAAAGATATATATATATATTTGGCTGCCCAGCTTTGTACTCAATTAATTACTTTGATGCTGTTGGCTGTCAGCGAAACCGGTTCCTCCTCCCCTGTGCCATTCATTTGACGGCTCCCGCACCGGAGACGGAGTTGACCACACGTGCCGGGAGTGGATGAGGAGCAACAGCAGCAGCAATTACCTGAATAAAAGGGCAATGGCTTGGTTTTTTTACTTTTCCCTTTTCCTGGAACCTTCCGGTTCACTTAATGTCTGTTAAATATACAGGAAGAAACTGAGAAGGAACTCTGCGAATGTCAGTTGGATTTTCTTAAGGACAGGTGTTTGTGTTAGTTTTGATTTTTGGTCTCGTATTTCCTTTAGATTTTCTTGGCTTAATGGAAGAAAGTCTTCTTTTAAATGCAGTTATTGAAACAATGTGAATGTAAATATAAAAGATTAGATGATATTTGAGCCTTGGCTCCCTTCTTCTCCGATGGCTCGAGTTTATTTTCGTTTGGACTTTTGTTCGGGTTGATGGACTCCGCTTGGCCCTGATCTGGAAAACAAGTGCTGAAATAATAAAATAACAAATATTTTAGGAGCAAATTTGTCGCATTTTCATAGCATTTTTCTCCTTGCTGCTTCCGCTGCTAACCAATATAATTTTTGGACTTTGACAGCAGCCAACGCCTGCTTGGCCTTGACTCGTTCACGTTTTTTGTATATAATTTTTTGTTGTTTTTTTGGCCAAATTCCAAAATGATTTATGTGGGTTCGGAATCGGAAACCAGGCAAAAAAGAAACGCAGAAATGCAGGAGAGACAGAGAGTGAAATTCAGCTATTACCAATGTATCTTTCTGTGCTTTCCTTTTTACCCTATACGCCTCCTATTCTCTTATATTATCTTAAAAAAAAAATAATACTTAAAAAAAAAAAACAAATATGCAAATAACAAAATAAATTAAAATTATTTCAAATTCAATTTAATATTCAATTTTGCTGCCAAATAAAAAACACGACAAACCCTGCAATAACTATATGTATTACAATAACGAAAAAAAAAATTGTCTAAAAAAAAAAACGCATAAAAACGATCAAAACAAACCGAAAATTTCGCAGCTTATGAAATGGTCAAAGCAAGTATTGGGTCAACGGTTATTTACAGCATTGATGAAGGCGACCTTCTATGGCCACTTCGTCGCCGGCGAGGATCAGATCAAGATCATACCCACATTGGAAAGGTAATTGCCCAACATGACACTCCCACTCACTTATCGCCTTTTCTTTTCTTTTTTTCTTTTTTCCTTTTGTATCTTTTACTTTCTTTTGCTTTACGCCGCTCGTTTGGTTTTGTGTTTACTTCACGTTTTCATTTTGCGATTTGCGAAATGGTTATGCGAAACCCGCTTAAAATGCCCACACTTGTATGTAACGGAAATCCTATAAAAAATAAATATAAAAAAACCACACGATAACTATCGACAAAACGCCGATTACCGATTACCGACTACCGATTACCAACATGCCGATTGCCGATAAAACAGCTACTGAAACTGGCTCGCAGCCTGCTCGGCCAGAGGCTCTTCGTCCTGCTAATGAAGTCCAGCTTCTACGGACACTTTGTGGCCGGCGAGAATCGGCACACCATCGTGCCCGCCCTAGAGAGGTTAACCCACCTCCCCCACCTTCTACTCCTATGCACAGCAAACCCAATTCCCTGCTGCATCCCCTTAATGTACCAATATATCCGATAACACACATGGCTCTACATTTGTAGTCAGAATGTAGTAGATACATTATTTATGCCGATTAAAAGTGCTAAATGCCATTAACTTTATTAGGATGATAATGATGTATGGCATTGCTATTAAAAAGTCTTGTTACTGGTTATATCAGTAAAGTAAATATTCATTAAGGGGTGCCATAAAGTAGAACAGTTCAAAATAAAACTAAAATGATGGTTTACCATTTAAGGTTTCCCCCTTAAGGGAGTTTTAGATCTTGTTCGATTAAGCATTTTCATAGCACACTTTTACGTGCAATTAAACTAGATCGATTCTCAAATAGATTTTACTTACAGCTCTATTATTTATGCTACTTTCTGACTGCATTTGCATAGCCCAACACAATATATATTTATATACAGATGCACACATGTTGCTATACTAATTGATTTCAAGTTCTGTCAAAGGACACCCTAAGCCCGCCAGCATGTGTATGATCTAAGTACCTCAACAATCAGATCAGAAAAACCCCACAATCGGATCAGCTGCACTCGAAATTAAAAGTCCCACTCGAAAGGCTAACAAAAACATATTCGAAATTCTTTTTATTTTACTAATACTTTTGCGTGTGTGCGTGTATTGAGAGTCCTGCCGGAGGCCTGCGCTAATGGGAAATTCAAATATTTACAGACTACGATCGTTCGGTGTCAAGCCGATCCTTGACTATTCCGTTGAGGAGGATATCTCCCAGGAGGAGGCCGAGAAGCGTGAAGTTGAGTGAGTTTTATTTGTGAGAGAGTTTTTGAGAGACTTTTGGCTAAAAGCTTTCTTCTCACCGTGTCTAGATCTTCCGTTTCAAGTGCGATCGATAATAAGGATAACAAGGAGGAGGACAGCATGCCGCAGTATCATGTGGACAAGTCGTTTGCCGATCGCCGCTACAAGGTGAGCAGTGCTCGCACCTACTTCTATCTCAACGAGGCCACCTGCGAGCGCAACATGGAGATTTTCATCAAGTGTCTGGAGGCCGTTTCGGGTATGTCCTGGGAGTGTTGTCCTAGCTACATCCTCACCTCTACCCACAGTGTAGTTTCCTCACTTTTCTATATAATTTCTTTGTATATAAATTGATTACAGCATGTCCCACGTTTCACTGTTTTTTTTTTTTTTTTGTTTATGTAAAAGTCTTTTTTAGTTAGTTATTTATGTTTTTT
>JAEIIJ010005732.1:0-55789 GCA_018904815.1 Drosophila ogumai
CCAAAAAGAAGGGGGAAAGTACAAACCCCCCAAATTGCTCTTTTTGCTTGCATGTTTTTCACCTTTGGCAGGGTTGCCACCTTTAATGTCCCAAGCACACACAAAGCTGCCAGCGGGCAAAGTGAAAGCCCTTTTAATAAAGCAGCGAATAAATAATTAAAGTGCCACGGGTCGGATACGTGAAAGAGCAAAAAAAGCAACTAAAAAAGGGGACGGAGGAGTGGAACTCCTTCTCCACTTTTTCACTTCTCCCCAAGAACCCCCTTTCGGCCATCACTCTTTGCCTTGTTTGTGTTTGGTCAATTCGAGTGTGAAAATGTTTTCGAGCTTCTGCCGTCGCCCGCTTGTTTACACTTGATGAGAACGCAGGGGCGGGAGGGTTGCATTTAACGACCTTGGGAATGTGCAGTGCGGGGGTGGGTGGGGTAGCAGAGGCTGCATTCTAGTTTTCCTGTTCGTTTCTTTTTTTTTTTTTTGCGAACAGTGCGCCGACAGCGTTTTCCGCCTTTTGGCATTTCATAATTTTCCTTTTTTTGACATTTTTATGCGAAAGTTAAATTTCCCTCGGCCGGGCCCCCAAGGCGAGACAAGAGACCTTCGTCATCATCATGGGCCCACTCCCTGCCCCTGCCCCCGTCACGCCTACCCCTCCCTTGTCGCCCCTCTGTTGTTGCACAAGTCACGGCAATTATGAAGGGGCAAGCTCGGCGCACTTGAACTTGAACCCACGAAGGCTGCCCACAAGCGGCAAAACAAAGCGAGATGGCGACCTCGGCCCCCTCTCAGGGGTTTTGGGTGGCTTCAGGGGGTGGGGTAGGTCCAGGATACCAGGATATATGGGTCTAAGCCAAGGCTAACTTGCTAATTCTTATGTTTTTTATATGAAACATTTTTATATATTTTTTAAAAAATATTTAAACAAATCGAAAATGTAATCCGATTTTTTAAAGCGAATATTTAAATAGAAAAACTAAAATCGGTCTGTGATAAGTCTTCAAAAAGTTGGGCAATTATGAGAATCTAGTTGAAAATTAAACAATCAAAGAGAGCAGCGGATGGATGGCCCACTTTTGGCGCCCAGTTTGAGCTGCTATCATTGGGGCTTTTTCAAGTGCAGGACGGAGGAAATATCGATTGGTTAGTTTGCCAGGAGCAGAGCAGCATGACCATCGGCGGAGGCCAAAGCACACGCATACAAATTTGTTTCGTTGCAACGAAGTCGTCTCCATTCCAGTGCGTCCCCTTGTCCCCCCCACCCCGATCATTGTGGAAAACAGATTTTCACGTTCTATTGCATCTCCTCCCGGATCCTCCCGGACCATTTGTCAGACTGCCAGGCAGGCAGGCAGGCAGGACAGGCAGCGCCTTCCACGCACCTCAGGTCCTTGCTGAGGTCCCTTCGGGTCCTGTTCCCCGCATTAAATATTCATCTACTTCGTCATCGTCTGTCGTCCTTCGCTGTCATCGTCCTGGTAATCGCAAATTCAGCGCTAAATCACAATCAAAATGCGCGTAAAGTGGCATTTCAAGTGATTCTCCTTCTTTTTTTTTATGAATTTCAAATTGCAAATCATTTTGTTGATTAAATTGTTGAAAATGGGCGAGTAAATTTGTATTTCTTGTGGCCTTACCTCGTGTTTATACACAGGTACACGGTAGGGGAGAGGCACAAGAAGGTATTTTCTACTCTATAAAGTATAAACCATATTAATCGGCCTTATCAGGCACATAGATTTAGACAACTTAAGCGGTAAGCATAAGAGAACAGATCTCAGAGAGATCATTTGTCTTAAATAAATTTGGATGGCATTTATATTTCTCGTTTTCCAATTACATTTTCCTACTTGAACAATATGTTTTACTCATATCTTTTTAATACATTTTTAAGGCTGTGTTTTCTCAAAGTTCCTTTCCGCAGCTCTTTTTCCTTTTTTATATGGAATATTTTTATAAATACACAATTAATTAATTAATTGGGGTCGTCTATTTATGTTTGCATAATGTCAACTTTGCCATGGTATTAGTTTATTTTTAGTATTATTATTTCCTGTCAGAGTTCCCCTATAATAAGTGCTACACAATTTTTTTTTTTATTTTTAAATTAATTGCTGCAACATCGATTGAAAGTGGCACCAGTTAAAGGTACTCAAATTTCCTTTTGCCTTCGAATTTGTTCCCCCAGATTTCCCGAAAGGTAAATAGAGTTAGGGAAAGTGTAAAAATTAATGCGTGCTGGTGGAGTGTGTGGGAAATGAATAAACAAGGAGAAAGAGATCCGAGGCTGGCGGCTAAGTGAATTATGTCTGCAAAATGATTTTTTCTTGTTACCCAGGTTTCGCCGAATTTTCTCGTTTTTCCATTCGGTTGACAACTTTGCATACGTTTCCACGTTTTCTTTTTTTTCGAATGCATCTGCTGACTGTCGAGTGAGAGTACTTTTTTTTGTTTTTACTTTAAATTTGCAATTTAAATGTAATTTCTCAGCGCAAATGGGTTACTTTTATTTGGTTTATGACAAATGCACACCCAGGCAAAACGCTCAGACTTAATGCTTTCCGACAAGAGTGTGTGTGTGAAAGGGGTGGTGTGTGTGGGTGCGGGTGTTCCTCTGAAGGTTATGTGTGTTACCTACATATAGTAGTGGGGTTTATGTACATTTACTGATAAGGAAAAAGACTTTGAAAACAAATTGTAAACACTATGAAAGACACCACAAATCTGTACTAAAAGTATTATTTTCTCTTGCCAAGGATGCATTGAAAATCGCGGGAGATTAGCCTTTGCAATATTTTAGTTTCTTCCAGAAGTTTTCAACCAATTGTTATTGTTTTCACGGCGATGTCGCCATCTGGTAGCAGCTGTTTTCAGCAGGGCTTTCCCTACTTTGAAGTTGTTTAATGCCCGGTGGAAAGCGTAGCAAGGCATTAACAAAATGCCTTTGGCGACGGGCACACGATGCATTTTCGTCATTGCCGCTTTTTCTGTTTTGTTGGTGCCAAGCGATTGCCTTGAGGATCTGTTGGGGAGTAGGGCTAAAAATCCCTACTTTCCGCTGGCGGAGGATCAGGCAAGAATCTTTTTAGTGACCCTGCTGGCCCTTATGTTCCTGATTCTGATGGGGTGTTTGGGTGAGTAAGAATATTGGTCACAGTCATCACTTTGATTAACTCATACTTTTTGGACAGGATGTCTGTGGTGCTACTGCCGTACCTGGCAGGCTATGGCTTCCACACCGGATGGCCTTGATATTTATGCCCCACGCACCCAGAGTATTGTGTGGCCCAGTCTGCCTCCGGACACGGTAAGGATAGGGGAGCTGCACCCCAAGTCAGGGTGCCTCTGCCCCAACTGTCGCGGCAGCAGGATTTCCGTGTTTATCGAGAACTGTGGGGTAACCACACAATGTATGTAGGATTTTCTAATTATCTGTTTCTCGGTAGCTCATTGGCAATGGATTCATAAACAAAATCTTAATTGAAATAAAGAAAATTCTCCTCTAAAATATTAATAAATATTATTGTGTAACTATCGTTGTATTTATTATTTATTGTCGATGTATTTTCTCTCAAACAGCTGTTTGATATCCAATTGAGCAGGCATCGATCGGCAACGTGCTAGTCGCGAGTGTTCAGTTTTTTCAGTTGCATTTCAACAATCGCGGCAGCACCATGCCTCTGTCCTCGCAGGGAATTGCTGCCAGGTGGCTGTTGTTTACGGCGGCCCTGACCACCTACCCCCACCTGGCCAAAGCCGATGACAACTTGGCTGGTACGGATAGTGCCCGGCCCTGGAGATTGGTTTGATTATTTATTTTGTATCTGTATTCAAATGCATTCCCGGAAAGACTTTGACTGGATGAACGAGACACAGCTGCTGGCGATGTTCGCATATGAAAACAGTACAGGGGAAATGGAAGCCCATGAGGATGAATCGTTTGCTGGAAAAGCCGATAGTGAAACCTTTGGTAAAACCATTGGTAAATTCGTTAGTGAAAACTTTGGTGAACCTGTATCTTCTTGCATTCTCGGAAAGACTGGCTGAACGAGACACAGGTGCTGGCGATGTACGAAAACAGCACTGAGGAAAAAGTTATGGATGTCGAAGTGGATGTGGATGAATCGTTTAAAAGTCCTACTATTAGCGAAACCGATGGTGAAACCGTTGATAAAACCGTCGGTGAAATTCTTGGTGAAACAATTGTTAAAACTGTTGATGAAACTGTGGGTGAAGCTGTTGGTGCAACCATTAGTGAAGCTATTGGGGAATCCATTGGTGAAACGGTTGGTGAAACTATTGTTGAAACTGTTGGTGAAACGGTTGGTGAAACTGTTGGTGAAACTGTTGTTGAAATCGTTGGAGAAACCATTGTTATAAAGAGCAACGGAAGCAGCCATATGGAATTTCCATTCGAAAAACTACGCCAGCATCGATATTATTCACGCATTGTCTTTATGATTATTCTTCTGCACGTTTCTGTTGTTGGAGTTTGTAAGTTGACATTTTAATTTTTAAATTAAGAACATGATCAATTAAAATGAGTCTAGTTAACCTAGTTAACTAGGTTTGCAATACCTGACCTTTTGTTTGTTAAAATTGTAATTAAATTATTATTTTACTAATACTGCATTTATTTATAATTTATTAGGGGAAATTTAAAATTATATTTAAAGCATATGTAGTAATTGGAATATTTTAATAATAATTAAATTAAGTTGAGTTCAATTCTCATTATAAAGTTATATTATTCCCTCTAGGTATCACCATCTACAGCCTGGTTTACTGCAAGATGAAGACCCTGAAGAGGCTCCAGCGAGCGAGGGCCCAACGTTGCCTGCGACTAATGAACCTGCAGTCCCAGCACGTGCCCAACTCCAGGGAGTGCCCCTGCTCCGGATGCACCATAGCCAGGGACATGCTGCAGGGCCTGATCCTGCAGCAATTGCACGAAATGGTCGAATGCTGAGGGCGGAGAATTGATTTACAACGAAATAAATGCACAATTTCCATGAATGAGTTTGACAGGTGAATGTATGGCATTCACGTGGATAGAACACTCGGAAAAACTAAATAGGAAAATATTTAATTAAATCAATAATTTCGACAAGAAATGGGTATTTTTCTACAAAGAAAAGCACACACTTTCAACACTGAAAATAATAATAATCACAGTGCGAATAAATAATAATAATAAACCAATTGTATGATGAAACAGAAAATGCAAGACTTCAAGTTAACCAAAAGAGTGCTATCCTTTATTGTTCCAGGAAAACTCGCTTCTTTTAATGTGTTTGCAATCTGATTTGCTCTTCATATGTTGCATAAGGGCGAGCTTCCCTTGGTGGAGCCTTACGCTTAAATGGACACAAATGTAAATGTCTGTGTTAGCCACAAACAACTAATACAATCAGCCTTGCTCACTTTCACACACTCACATGCAGAAGAGAAAGTATCTAGCCCATTCATTGGCAGTTGCATTGTCTGCAACGCGGAGAGAGAGAGTGGGGGAAAGTGTGTACTAACATGCACAGCAGTTAAACAGCTTATTGCTGTAGTCCGGGACCCCCGCACCCCCATTTGACACCATGACCAACCGCAATGCGAAGGTCAAAGTTCATAGCATTTGCTGTCACTTCCCCCTAGACCACCCCCCTGGCTTAATCCCGCACGTTTGCATTAATAAATACAAGTAATCCATTTTGCCTTCACTTTGTTCTCTCTTTGCTAAACAATCGGAGTAATCATCAACTTTTGTTGGGTTGAACTTTGGCTGCAGCTGACGGACGGGATGCTGGGGTCATGTATATATCATATATCAAAAAAAAGGATACATTTAATATTGATTTTAGGGAAGAGTGAGTATACACCCCAACATAATGAAATCTGAGACTTCTTTGGGTTTCCTTAGGACTTGATGGGCTTTTATTAAGTTTGCAATGTTTTATTCAATATTTGTTATTTGTTTTCATGATTTCTTACATTTTCAGAAAAATTTCTACCACAAGTCTACAATTTCTGGCTTAAATATTATTTAAAAATATTTTTTATAATTTAAAAGCAGCCCTCTAGTTCCCAAATATTATTAATTTGCCATTTATTCCCTTGCAACAACTTCCCGGGGGGCTGATAACTCAAAGACATTGCGTATACGCCCTGGCTGACATAATTCAGTTACAAATCCAGCCATCCATCAGGATATGGCTTGAAGACAGTGGATTGTATTTGATCTTTGTTTTTATATTTACAAAATAATGATTTTCACCTAATTATATTTTTTTACTTGTTATTTTATTGACATTTTCAAGAAAATTCCCACCACAAATCTAACTTTTTTATTTTAAATATTATTTAAACACATTTTTCAATATTTAAAAACGTCCCTCAAGTTCCTGAATATTATCAATTTGCCACTTAAGCCCCCGCAACAACTTCCTGGGGGGGACGATAAGTCAACAACATTGCGTATACGCCCTGGCTGACACAATTCAGTCACAAATCCAGCCATCCATCAGGATGTGGCTTTAAGCCTAATGCACTGGGATCCCACGAATGTCACCGATCACCGATTTTGTGCCCGCTGCTCGCTGATGTTTTTATTGTTATTTGATTGCGATTTAAATGTACACACAAACGGAAAGGCGCCCCCGGACAACAACAACAAAGAGCCGAAAAAGAGAACGCCAAGAATGAGCCTCAGCCTGAGCCTGAGCCCTGGCAAACACGCACAAAACACGGACAGGCCAATGCCAAAAGCCCGTATGAAACCGGAGGAAACAACGCACGTTCATGCCGAACAGGAAGGAAGGCAGGCAGGCACAAGGCGTACAGGAAGAAGGAACAAAAAGCGACAGCGAAGGCGGAGGCAGGACCCTGGTGGAGCAGGGAAGAGTGCGCGTCAAGGGCAAGGATGCTGAGGTAGCGAGAACAACGTGAGCAGCCGCAGCAATAACTATAACAAAAGAACCGAAATCTACAGTAGACCTTCGATATATTAATTGACAATAAATTATTTAAAGTTTTCTTAAGATTATTAAATATTAAATGGTAATAGAAAATAGTGTGCCTAAGGACAGGTGTACCGAAGAGAGTCTTTACTGTACAAGACAATAAAAAAAACCCCCGACATAGACATTCCAATAACAATGAGCCAAGAAAGCGAAGGCGAATCCTGCGGAGAGCAAAAGCTGAGACTGGGTATGGGCAAAACTTAGAGAAAAAAGGAGAATAGCAAAAAAGTAGTAAAAAGTTATCGGGACTAAAGGAAGATGTCGTCCTCCTCAGCGGGTGGAAGCTGGAATTAATTTTGCGTTCTGGCCGGAATTGGATGCACCTGATGCCCGTCTCTCTGACGTGCACATGCAAATTTATTGATCAATATAGTGAGATAATGAAAATTACGGTTCCAATCAGCTTTCAATTTCAGTTTAATTTAGCCAAAAATTGTGGGGACCATTAAGCAGGAAATTGAACAGTAATTCAAGAGACTAAATATGTATTTGATGGATTAAATAAGGAGTTTAGCTTTAATTACAAATTAATTAAATTGCATTTAAATTATTTATTAATATTGTAAAATAATAAACTTTTGGTATTAGGAAGAGTTGAATTGCCTGTTCTGTGAACATTTCTCCTTCAAGGTTATCAAAGGTCTTACTCAGGAAAAATTGAGTCAAACGAAGCCTGGTTTATAATTAAATTAAATTAAAATATTAAATATTAAATATTAAAGATTTTATAACCCTTTAAGTCATTTGCAATGAATACTTTCTTAAAAACGGCCAGCTTATTCTAGACTCTTAATTACTTAAAATTAGTCTTGTTGCCGTGTTCTTTAATTCGCTAAAACTTTCCCGAAAAAGTATGCTACGAAGCACTGCAATGCGTGGGAATTTTCATGGCCATTTTTAGCAAATGGCCATCTGCTCGCTTTGAGTCTCCGGTGGAACAGAGTCAGGGCTGTCAGCTCGGATTGAGGCTGGTCAGTGTGGGCTGTAATCAGGCCGAATTAACGGCAAGTTAACCAGACAATGCAGTTATCCGAGCGTTGGCAGCGATGTGTCCTGGGCGCGATGCAACGGGATCTCGCTTAATTAGGCCCGTCACCGCCTCCCGTTCTCCCGGAGGCCGCCAGACCTTGGGGCGTGTATTGGCTTTAATGTCACTCTACTCCCGACAGTTTTTAATTGTTTTAAATATTAACTGGCGGTGGCAATCGCACACACAAGGCCCGAAGGACACTCCCACCAATACAGCAGCAGGCAAACACACGCTTACAATCACACTCACACACTCATGCGTACACAGAAGAGTTTTGCATTACGCGCGACTTACACAATTAAGAACTTTGCCTCTTCTATGGGATTTTCTTCACTTTCTTGCACTTTAGGAGGATCTTAACTCGTTCTCGGAATTATTTCAGCGATATTCACACGACTTTTGCTCTTTTTCCCACAAACACAGTGTCAGTTCTTGTTCAGTCTGCTCCCGTGGGTGGATCGAAGGGTACGTACGGCTGCTGGCCACAGGAGCGTCCAATTTGGCGGACAATTCGAAAGCAACTGAATGCGAAACGGAAGCCAGCGGGCCAGGAAGCGGATTGCGAGAATCCAGCTGTGAAAAGTGAAAAGCGAAAGCGAATGGCAAGCGGCGAGCGCTTTTCGCACTCGGCAAGCGGGAGCGAGAGCGGAAAAAAGCTCAACATCGTCGAGCCGAAGCTCTCCTCCCACGCTCGCTTGCCATAAAAGTTTATGGCAGCTGCTGGGCGCTGCTTTTGATTTGCAATTTGATTTACGGCCCCCCACCGAGGGAGGTGCGATGCTGGTCGAATAAAGGTAAAGGGGGAGGGATAATAACGCCGGAATCACTGAGAGCAAATTAACCTGAATCGAGTATTACTAAAAAGAAATATGGTTACTATAAGCCCTGTAAAATACAGAAATTATTTTCTTATTCCTAAATTTTTTCCTAAATATAAATATGATCTTAGATCTCAGCGAGTAAACAAAGATCAAAACGGCGAGTAAAACCTATTAGTTAGAGAGCAAATAATATATAAAGGAAAGAGTGCATAATGATCACCCTGATTTTAAGAATCCTTTACTTTACTTACTTCGACTTTTTATTCTAAAAACTAACGTGTATTAAAAAGACTTTTAAAATCTCCTTCACCTAATTAATATCCAAGCAGATGACTCTTTCCCTCAGTGATTGGCTGGCAATGCATCTGTGAGCTTTCAATCCTTTATGCGATTGTTTCAGGACCGGAAACTCGTCCTTGAACAATAACTCACTTAATTATGTTTATGCGGTTGTGTGTTTCCCACAAAATGCTAATTGAAATGCACTTCATTTGCACATTTCGGAGGGAAAAGTCTATTATAATTCAATTAAAAAACCTAACTGAGTAAAAAAGCAAAAACCAAATGGAAGCTAGCCATAGTTTTCTTTCAATAACTGCCAGTTCTACCTTGTAAACATCACCTGCACGCTGCCGGTCGATAGTTTTTCCCTGCGCTCGGCTTAAATTTCCCAGGAAAGAATAGCAACAACAGAAAAAGGGGACAAACCCAATACAGACACATCGACACATCGATGGCCAGGCGACCTTCACACGCACACAATCACAGGACACGGGACACAGGACAGGCCGGAGAAAAAGCTGCCTCGACCTAGACACTGAAACACTGAAGCAATAAAAGAGAGTGAAAGCGGCGAGAGAGCGATTTCCCGATGCTCCGGGTGATACATTTATTTGTCCATGTGTTCGAGCTTAGCGGAATCAAAAGGAAACGGAAGTGGGTGGTGGAGGAGTGGGCATAAGGAGTCCCCAAACAGGGTAAGCCGCTTACAACAGATCTCGGTAGAACTAATGGAATGCGACAAAGAGAAGTTACAAAGAGTTTCCCCCCCTTTTCAGTCGCATAGTTTCCACGCAATTTGTGCAGTTTCCATGGCCCCAAAAGCCGAACCGTCTTTGTTTATATATAGTTTTTTTTTTTCATTCCTTTTTTTTCATTTTCCGGCACCGCTTATCTGCTGCGCGATTTTTCATTTCGCTGCATTTCCGCAAGCTGCTAACACCATTATTGTTGTTCCTGTCCCCCAGCTCGTTGTCAATGCTTGCCCCACAGTCGTTGTTGTTGTGCCAGGTTATGAATGAAAAGCTTTTCCAATTCAGCTTTGGTCGGGTCCTCGGGCCATACCACGATTGCCTTTTTCACAGCTCGTGTCCTTTAATGCTTTCTGTGGGGTTGGGGAAATAGTGTTGCTGGCGAATACAATCTGGCTGTTCAAAAATTAGTCGTGGGTTGCTTCTGGTGGAAAATTGGGAAAATTATAAGGTGCAAGTAATTTTGATTGCGATCCAGATTTGTATGCTAATAATTACGCAGCTGAAGAGTCATTAACATTAGCAGAGTTAAAATATATTTCCTTTGCAAAGTGGATGATATTTTTTTCAGTTAGTCGTTTGCTTAAGAGATAAGATAATACCTTCACCAAAGAGAGCAGCCTTAATCGCCATTAAAAATCTGAGAAATTTTTAGATCTTATGAGTAAGATACTGTCTACTGTTCCCATTCCTGATTCCATAAATTTACACTCAAGATCTGCTTTGTGGTTCCGTTTTTGGCTAGTTTTAAGAGAAAGCTTTTCGAAAACTTGCTCTCTTTATAGCCTCTTCCCTCAACGCTTACTAGAGAGCGTGGGCGAGAGAGCGTGAATAACGGTTACGATGCTGTGTCAGCTGTTGGCTGCGATCAGCTGGCGGTCAAGCAAGAACCTTTTTGCAAAAGCATGGCGACCGTGAAAGGGACAGAGCAAGAGGGTGGATTGAAGCGGCATGCAAAAAAAAAATAAATAAACAAAAAAACAGAATACAACAAAATAATTGCTCGACTGTGTGCGTGCTGCTGCGATCGCTGCGTCGCGCCGATCGCTGCTCATAAATAAAAAGCCGCTTTATGAACCACTCGCCGGCCAGTGTTCGCTTTGGCATGAAATGAAATTGTCGCCAGCTCCTCCTCGCTTTTTACTCGCAGTGCCTCGCCAGAATATCTATCTACCAGTCGCGCCATCGAGCCGATGCATGCAAGTCGCGACTTGTTGGTTACATAAAGCCCAATAATAAAATCGATTCGGAATTCCGAAACTACTTGAACTAATTTGCCTACATTAGAGCTGGCCGAAATGAGTGTCGAAAGGTAATAAAGCAAATCAAAACAAAGCAAATAGTGACCACAGCAGTTTTTTGTGTGAATTTTCTGTCTGGCCAGCTAAAAATACCCTCTTCGACTTTAAACCCCAGCGACGACGCCAGTATAAACAAGTTTTTGATTTTTTGATCGGTTTCATTGGAAGTGCTTCGAGGTGTGTGCGTGCATTTTGTGTTGCTAGGGTCCAGTAGGTCCAGTGCCGCCGGGCCTCTCAAGTACTCCGCTTCGCGCCGAGATTAAGCCCAAAAAACCACAGGGCTTGTTTTTTGTCAGCCATCGATAAGGCATACATAAGCACAGTTCCAACGCCAACTCATCGTCTGGGACTCGGTTTGTGGCATCTCTTATCGCTGGAGCAGAGCTATGGCTCCCTGAATTCAGTGATCAATGAATGTTCCTAGGAAATATAGCTCTTTCCGCTTGAATACCTCTCTTTATTTATTAGTTACTTCACTATATATTAGTCAAGTGATTAGATAGTGCGGGTACTTAGCAGACAAAACACGTGTTGAACGAAAGCAAAAGTTCAGTTTTCCTGATTTCTACTGGGTTTTTGCATTGTTTTTAAAATTGTTTATAAGCTATACACCTTTTAACTTATCGCACTTCATGATGACTGGAAAACTGGACTTGTCTAAGGTGATTAGGGCATCAATCAGCAAATCAGCAAAAAAGCAATAATAATCAGTCACTGATTGAATGCTAAACCACTAGCTTTTGCTTGACATTTAAAGTTTCGTGTAGTTGCTGTATTTTAAAGCCTTTTTAAGTAACCTAAATACCTAATTGAAGTTTGTGGTTTTTTGCAAATTGCTTACAGACATTGATCGATTTCAAATTACACTTTGATATCACTTTCAGAAAGTTATGAAATTGGGGAATTCCTGGGAGCTTCCCTGCTAATTGGTTTGGTTAACCTTTTCATTAATGGGTGATAAGCCTTGAGCTTCCGTTTCAAGTTACTCTGCTTAACCAGTTACCCTTTAATTTCTTATCTTATCTTCTCTAGATTTTGGCCTAACCATTAAATTCAGTTTAGTTATTACGCATACGCCGGGTGGGCCGGAACTTAATTCCATGCCCGTGATGAAATCAATCCTTTATTGGATGGCATCATCAACAAAGAGGCCCCTCAATTAAAAGCAGCCATTTGTTTACTGATTGTTTCATGGAAGTCTGCTGCCGCATTCGCCATAAATTATCTAATTTGTGGTGTCAACAGTGGGCAAGCATTTCAGTTTATAGAACTGATAGATACATAGATAGATAGAGAGTCGTGCAGGCGACTTTTTCAATTCACACTTTGACAAATTGATGGACAGCAAATACCCTTGGACTTGTGTCACGCCGCCGGAATGTGATTGTGGAAAGTTTGCCCTACGGGCTAATGAATCCTTATGATCTCGTTAATCGTTGAGGCAATTTCTCCGAATTAAAATCAGACAATGGAAACCTGTTTGCTGTGGTACATTGAACCAGCTCTCTGGCATTATCTTTTGCACTTCCTTAATCACAAATCGCAGACGATTTCTCAGGGCGATAATGCTAACTTACTGCCTGTATTGTTTATGTCCATTGTTTGCTATATTTTGGCTGCAAATAAAGTTAATCCAACTTGTCAGGCGTCTCACGATTAACCCATATCCATATAGGGTGTGACCAATGCCTGTGAGTGAGTTTTAGGTGTCCAAGGTTTGCAGTTTAGTAGATCAATGACAAATTCATAGAGGAAGTGGCGAATATTTGAGGCCTATTTTGGGGGAATTTGGCAACAAACTGATTTTTAATAAAGAAAGTTTGCCAGCGGTTCATTCAACGTTACTCCAAACTGACCTTGTCAGGCGTTAAAACAAAAACATTAACATTATTTAAGCAGTTGAAATACAAGCGTGAAACAAAAGCTCCACAAAGACAGAAAGAGAGAGCGAAACGCTGAGTATTTTTGTTATATTTTTTTCTTCATTGTTTTTCTTATCGCAGCGCCAAAACAAACTGAAACACGCACAGCTGGTTTTTTGAAAAACAGTGACGTAGGCAGCTCAGCTCTCCCGCGTTTTCTTATCACTTTTTCGGCGCTCCCGAAGCTTTGCTTTTGCCGGAATGAGTCAACACAAAATTGGCTGGGATTAAAGTGCAACAAAAAGCGTATAATGACCGGGCTATAGGATCGATTTGAGTGGCGTGTGAAAGCCGCTGCAATTATTGTACAAAAACCCAGCCCAGCAGTGTTGCCAAGCGGCCATGAAAATTACCAATAATTGCCAATTGTCAGGGCCCATTAGGCGGAAAATATATTTTATAGGCATACCTTGACAATAAACAATGGAATATTTTGTATTACAAAAAAGTATTAAAAACATTTAGCAGTCTTAAAGGGCATTCCGTTTATGTTGGTTGCTATCTTATCAACAGGGGAAATCGGTTTCTTATAGCTTTATGACGTCTTATTAGTAAAGCTACGTTTTTTAACACCTCTAAATTTATTACTAATTTTTATAAACATTCTTTTCTCAAGATTTCTGTTTTAATTAACACTTGATTTATTATTTTGCAGAGATGAGGAGTATCTCAAATTTGTGCCACACAAAATGTCCTATCATGTGGTGCCAGGCGCCGAGTTTCAATGCAAACTGGGCAATCACCACAATTCCAGGAAACTCTCAACCATCGATGAGCAGGACTACGATGTGGCCAATAGAAGGGGGATGATAAATCAGGTGAGTTGCCTACGTATAAAAGAGTTATTATAGATTTACAGAAAATTATAATACAATATTTATTTGAATTTAAACTGGTCAATACACACTTCCAAATTTTGGTCTATAATCTTGTCAGTCGCTTGTCGAACATCTCTGGGGCTTGGCCAAGACATGCGTGCCTGACAGATACTAAATATTCCGTGAAGGACAAAATGATAAGATACGCAATTGAACTTTCTTCACGGCATGATTATGGGAACACTTCTGTTCTTTAGGGGGCTACATGTGGCGGACATGTGACGGCAACGTTGGCTCTCGAATTGAATCGAATGAGACGCCAGAGCGAATGGCACGGAATGTCATTCAATTTTAGACACGGGGTGAACTGGGGGGCATTTCATAAAGCAATCAATGGGCGGCGATCGCAGATCGTTTGCCACTATCATCAGCGCACAAATCAAAATAAAGTCGCCCGTGTTGCAATATTGCAACTTCAATTAAAGGCAATTGCTGGGCAGATGCGGCAACAATGACGCCTTTACGGGTAGATTAAATTATATATACTATTACATGCGCTGGGGAATATTCTTCTAAAAAAAAAATAGAGTGAAATATGTTATATAATAATTATAAAATACAAATAGAGAAAACCAGTCATAAGGCATAATTTTGAAGCAAATGATTTTTGTATTTTAAAGCCGTTTCAAGCCTTTTTTGCCGCCTTCCTTTGTCCTTGGCCGTCTAAGATGTTGAAGTTACTAAAAATGTCCTGTAATTTAAAGTATTTAGCCCTAAAATTATAATTTATCTTTAAGATAAAGTACTAAAAAATTAAAATCTATTTGATATATTTTTTTCTAAGACAAACCTTAACCTTTTTATTTCAGATTTTGGCCACTTGTGCAGTTCTGCTGCTCTCCGCTGGCTGTGGCATGCCCATTGGCTTCTCAGCTGTCCTGCTGCCTCAGCTGATGGATGGCAATAGCACCGAGATACCCATTGATGTGGAAACAGGCTCCTGGATAGGTAAGTTAACCTATCCCTTAAAAAACTAGACATACTTTTAATTAAAAAATTTTTAAAATTCCTCTCAGCGAGTGTCCATAGTTTGGCCACTCCCTTTGGCTCCCTGATGTCGGGACCTCTGGCCGATTATCTTGGCAGGCGGAAGACCCTGCTGGTCTCTGTACTTCCCCTCTTCTTTGGCTGGAGCACTTTGGCCATGGCCAAGAGCATCAAGATTGTGATATTTGCGAGGTTCCTTTGCGGCTTTGCCACTGGAATTTTGGGTGGACCCGGCCAGGTGAGTGGACTTCCAGTATTTCGGAGAAATTCATGGCCATTGGCCTGTGGTTCGTTCACACGGAACAGACGCATAAATAACCCGGAACCGTAAGACGTGACACAATCCAGATTTGTCCGAGTGACCCATTAACCGTAATCGCACAGAGCCTTGAACTCGTGTCCAAAAAAGAGCAGCGCTGACAGGTGGACAACAAATGATCAATTGGCCACTTGATGCTCGCCCATTGTTCCGGCTCTTCTGGTCGGTTCCATTGTGTCTACGCTATGCCGGCGGCTCTGCCCTGTTTATTTCTGTTTATTATTTATCTTATGGATATGTCCGTGACTTATCTTGCGGCCAAAGTGATAGCGACGGCGTCATCACTCCGGTGTCCGGTGTCCGGACTTTAAATGGCCAGCGCATCATTTGCATTAGCAAAAGCTTTCCGCACACACGCGGGCCCACGCTCGACGGCATTATCCGCATAGTAGTTCCGGATTCTTGACCTTAGTCTATAATGGAGGGGGATGGAATTGCTGTAGTGTGGGTGGGGGTTGGGGTTGGTTTGGGTCTAGGTGGGTGAATGGGCGTCGACTTGTTGCGCGTGTTCCCCGGCGAGTTTCATTTTCATTAATGGTTTGCCCGACTGCCGCCTGCCATGATTTACGATTTTATGATTAGCGTCCAAGAGTTCCCAGAGATTAAGATGTTGATGCTGTTGCGGGACGTGACCCTCAGCTAGATCAGATTGTTTTGCTGGCGAAAGTTCGCCCAGGGGGTCAGGGTTATGTCATATCAGAAAGTAATTTTTATTTTGTTTTATTTGACACAGGAGGGGGGACTTTTATTCAGCTTTTTGATTGAGATGAGTAGCCTAAAATTATAAGTAATATGTTAATGCGTTTGTGACCCTCAAGTAGATGAAATTGTTGTTCGGAAGAGAGGGTTCCTTTTTCTCGCGGTCAGGGCTTAATTCTGGAGTGTATATAAACACCAGTTATGGGTTAGGAGGCTAAGATGAACGGCGTAGTTCCATTTAGATTGAGTTTCCAGTTTATAATTAAGACAGTTATGCCACTGTGACCCTCAATATTATGAAATTGTTTGTTTACACGAGTACTTACTATGAGGGTCGTGGGAAATTCGAAAAGGAAAATAGTTTTTTAGATTAACTAAAGATATTATTTAGGATAATTCTAGAAGCTTACTCAAAGCAAAGGCAATTACTAAAACGAAATTATTTTAAAGTATATCTTTCTTTTCTAGAAGCTCCTAAATCATAATTAAACCCATCTCCCTTCTCTCCCCCAAGGTCTACATTGCTGAAACCGCTGAACCCAACTTGCGTAGCCTTCTTATTGGAGCTCCCTATGTGGCCTATTCCTGTGGCATCCTGCTAGTCTACTCCCTTGGCTCCATGATGTACTGGCGCAGTGTGGCCTGGTGCGCCAACATTCTCCCCCTGCTGGCCGTCATATCCATCTACTGCATCCCAGAGACACCAGCCTGGCTACTTCGCAATGGCTACGAAAAGCGGGCTCTCCAGGCTTTGACCTTCTTGCGTGGCAGCGAGATCAGTGCCCAGAAGGAGGCCAATGAGATGAAGCAGCGTCTCTCCAGAGAGCGGGCCACCACCAAGACCAATGAGAACATCTTCCAGCTGTGCTGCCAAAGGGTGGCCATCAAGCCGCTGGTCATTGTGATTGTCTTCTCGCTGCTGCAGATGTTCTCCGGCACCTTCATCGTGATCTTCTACGCCATCGACATAGTCTCGGAGTTTGGAGCAGATTTCGATACCAAGCAGGCGGCTATTTGGACAGCTGCCGTGAGAGTCGTCTGCTGCATGGTCTTCTGTGCCGTTCTGATCTTCGTCCGCCGGCGCAGGATCATGATGATATCGGGCATCGGCTCGGGCGCCTTCTGCCTGGCCTTGAGTGCCTACATGTATGCCCGAATGGGAGAGCCCAAGATGTCCTATGACGTTTTGGTGGCAGGTTGCTGCCTGTTGGGCTATATAGTATTCAATACAGCTTTAATGGTGATGCCTGGCATCATGATTGGCGAACTATTCCCGGCCAGAATTCGGGGGAGAACTGCCGGCGGTGTGTTCGCCTCAATGAACGTGGCCCTGTTTATCTTCGCCAAAGGATTCCCCGCCCTGCAAGCTTTCCTTAAGATGCGCGGCGTCTTCCTGGTCTTTGGCATCTCCAGTTTCCTGCTCACCATTTTCATGTGCCTGTTCCAGCCGGAGACCAAGGGACGTAGCTTGGACCACATCGAGGACTACTTCAACGGTGACAACTGGCTGTGGTTCCGGCGGGATCGTGGTTACAAAACGGTGAAATTGCAGCCCCTGCAGCCACTCAAAGCACAAAATCCAGGGGCGGATGCCTAATCCTGGGGGTCCTAGTTTTAAATACGGGCTGTTAAGATTCCATTTAGTGTAGCTAGTCCTTAGGTTAGTCTTAGTTACAGCCGCAGTGCCTCGTAGTCGTTAAACTCGATCGATTTTCCAGTGACCGACAGGGAATCTTCAAATGTTAAGTTTACTAATTCAAATTGTGATCGCTATGCTTTAAAATGTATCTACTTGATAATGAAAATTATGATTAGAAATAAAAATTAGATAAAAAATGGGTGTTTAATTTATATTGGCTATGGTTAGGGTTGGTTTTTTCTTGGCCTAATTGCAATTTCTGGAATGGATAAAGTTCCTGCTAAGAGAGTTTGCAATTTTGCCGCCTTCATCTTAGAGATTCCATAAACAGAAATATAATTAAATTATAAAGCTGAATAAAAATGATGATACTAAACATATGTGTAAAAAATACCTTTAAAACTTACTAATTTTAAATGGTGTTTTTGCCTACAAACATCTGACAAATTATTCAATGACGATAAGGTTCGAATTTAAATTTAAAATTAAATTTGAATTAGATTAGACTAAAACAAGTTGAAAGCTGAAAGTTTAACCTAAATAAAACGTAAAAAATGTTAGTTTATTCTATAATTTAATTCCCTTAAATTATTATTTTTAAAATATATGCATATTTCAGCCCGTTTTTATTTCATTAAATTTCCATTCTTAACTTAATTTATTGTACAGTTTTGTTTGCGCTTTTATAAATTAATAAAATACACTTAAAGGTTTTCGAATGAATCAGATAACAGTATTTTATTTTAAAATTAAATTAATTTAATTTTATTTTATTTTTAAAACGTATACCAACGTACCATAGTTATATACATCACAATTTGCAAAAGAAAAAGTATAGCCACCAAGGTAAGTTGGCCCTTTTCGTAGCCTACCTTTAGGCTGTGCCATAAACAATGATTTCTCAGCCTTTCAATTTCCTCTCCAGAGATACGCCAACACCCCCGCCTGGCCATAAAGTGCAGGTATAGGGCTTATAGGCTATATATAGTATATCCAGCGGTGAGTCGACACCGATTTTCTGCAAGGCAAACTCCGATTTTCGATCTCCGATCTCGGATCCGCCGACTGCTGAGACATTTCGCACCTTATTTGCCTTGGGCATTAGGCTAAAAGTGTGAATTGTTTATAAAGAGATTACAAAACCGAAGACTGGGCGCTCAGTGGGCCGCAGTGTTCGACTTTTGCGCGGCCATAAAATCATAAAAAAAGGCATCACTTTAAACGAAAAGCGAAAAACCAAAGCGGGCCGAGCTGCGTTGAGGCGGATAATTGCAAAAGAAAGTTTTCACCATCGGCCTCGGCATAAAAGGGGATACCGGCTAGCCGGAAGCAAACAGTCGCCACCAGAGATCGCTACCAAAATGACCAAGTTTGTTGTGCAAAAGGCCCTCCTGCTGCTCTCCCTGCTCCTCCTGGGAACGGTGCAGGCCCAGCCCCTGGATCAGGATCAGCATGTTCGGCAGGAGCGTCAGCTAAAGGCAGCCGTCACCACGGATGCGGATGTCAAGATGGTGGCCAATGTGACGCCAGCCACTCAGCCGATGGGCATGGCCATGCCCATGCCCATGAACCAGATGGCTTTGAGTGCCGTTGGAGGCCAGCTGGTGCGGTATCCCAACTATCCCGGACTGATCTACCCAGGACTTGCTCCAGGACTTCCCACGGGACCTTTGAACGGCCTCAATGGCATTCCCGGCCTGCAGACGAACATTGCCAACAACTATCCCTCGTATCCGGATCCCAACCTGGCAGGACAAGCAGCCGGTGTTGGCTTTAATCCCTTTGGAGCTGGCTATGGCGGTTTCGGAGGCTATCCCGTGCCTCAACCCATCTACGGCGGCAACTCACTGATGTATCCCAATACCCAGCTGCCCAACGGCTTTGTGCCACAGCCCTCGGTGGATAACTTCCAGTCCCTGAACAGCATTGTCAACATGGCCAATGTCCAGGGCTTGGGAGGAGCCAGTTCGGGTCTGTATCCAGCACCCCAGCCCCTGCCCGTGCAGGTGAACATGCAGGGACTGTATCCGCCAACCGGTGGCTTCCTGGAACGCATGAACATGCAGGCCTATGCTCCGGGATTCTAAGAGGGACATTCGGACCCTCTTTTACTCATTAAGCTAATTTATTTTATTTATTTAGCCAAATACACGAACATTTAAACAGAAAATCAGTGTGGGGTATTGATTTTCTTAGCCTCTGCGGTTGTATGGGGGTCTCCAAGGGAGTCCTTGGTGGGGGCTGCGTCTTGAGAGGATCTGGTAAGCACCTTTGCCCTTAAGGTTTGGGTGAGCCACTCTTGGTTGCCACTTGGTTGCTAGACGCAGGCCAGCAGATGCCAAGGAGATCAGGAGCAGCAACAGCAGCAGAAGCAGCTTGGTGCCCATCTTGGCCAGAACTGGAGGCCACTGCAAGGCTGTGTCTGCTTTTATGCCAGGTGCCAGTGACCCACTTCTAGATGAGCTGTCTAGACTTGTCTGCTAACGGAAAGTAGGAAAAATGCAGAACGGGTTTATGTCCATCACCTGGAGAGTCGTCGCCAATCAAGCAGCAGGTGTCAAGTGCAAGGTTCCTCCTCCACTCTTGCTCTTTCTCTCTCCAGCTAGAAACGGGGCCATTTTCGAAAGGGAAATGAACACGCTGATTTGCGCCCGCAGCGCCTTTGACATTTTTTTTCCCCCTCCACCGATTCTTCCCTGGAGATAAATATGTTTTGAGTGAGCATTTCCCACTCTCTCATACTCTGATTTACGATCCTCAGTTGGCAAGGCACTTACCTGTTGGCGTACCTGGCTCATTGATAAGTCCGTTCCCAGGTAGTTGTTCTGTTGCTGTGGGTTAATCCGATAATGGTGTGTGTTCAGCTGGGCGGAAGAGAGCCCGGGTATAAGAGAACCGGTTGTGAGGTCAAAGTGCAGCAGTCTTGGGCGAGCAATAGGACCATGAACTACTCTGCGATAAGTCACACTCTAGTGGGAATCACCTTCAGTCTGCTGTTGTTTTTTGTGGAGTTCTCCCAGGCCAGACCCTGGTGGAATGCAGCTGACTACGATCCCAGCCTGGATCCTGTGGCCTGGTCGAGGTCTTTTGTCCAGGATCAAGTTCGCAAGACACGCTACAATGCCATTCCGGAGGTCTTCAGGCCCAGAAGCAAGCACCGCCATCGTCAGACTGCTTCACAGATGTGGTACGAGAAGCCCCTGGCTCCAGCTGGCAAATACCATAAAAGGTTCTCCAGGCGGCGACAGAAACTAGCCTCACGTGAGAAATACTCTCGCTGGAGGCCATAACTATACACACTAGGCGCTAAGCAAATATTAATCTCTAGTTATTAGCTTAATAAACAAAAGACTTAAGACACAAACGAGCATCTTTTTATTTTTACAAGCCAAGTCAGGCGGCGTCCTGCCTCGCCCCGTTTAGCAGGAGTTCTCAGATCTCTCAGATCTGGAACATTGAGCAAACAACGTCTAAGGTCAACGCCGATTTCAAGACCAAGTTGGTGGCGGCGCCACAGAGACCTGGTAATCGACGGAACAAACATGATGTAACCTATCGTTAGGCCCAAGCTAAAGACCTGAGCAAACCCAGCCGTTTGCCAACCCATCCCAAAAGTCTAACAAACTTTGGATGAATGAAAGTACGAGTATATTTGGCCAAGACAAGATCGCAGCCGTTGCCGGGCTACCCTCTGCTGTTGACTTTGCGAATTAGCAACTCTCCGCACGAGCCCAAGACCCAGAGCAGAAGTATATAAGCCAAGATGACATGGCACTTGCCATTAAGTACCAATCCAGCCATCAACCAGCTAACAATCCAGTCTAGTCCCTTCAAGAGCAAATTTCCAGTCACAACATGAAGTTCTTCCTCGCTTTGAGTCTCGCCCTGGTGGCCATCTCCTGCAGTCTGGCTTTGCCGTTGGAGCTGGACAATGCCGAGCCGATTTCTCTGCTGGATCTGGAGGCGGAACTGGAGCAGCCACAGGTGGATGAGCTGGCTGGTGACCGAGTTGTAAGAGGACTCGGCGGCTTTGGCGGACTCGGTGGCAAGTTTGGCGGCCTGGGAGGACTCGGCGGCCTGAAGGGAGGCTTTGGTGGTCTCGGACACGGCTTTGGCGGTGGCTTTGGCGGCCATGGCTTCGGCGGCGGCTTCGGCAGCTTCAAGAGTCTCTTCAACAAGAAATTCCGCTAAGCAGTACAACACCCAACTATAGTCTAAGAATTAATTAATAAAAATCAAGTTAAGTTAAAAGTTGCCCGTCTGATAGATGGGATTCAGGGCTCCATAGAACTGGAGTTCTGGCTTCGAGGTGGTGCTGGTTCCCATTCTGGTCTTGACCGTGGGAGGAGGAGCGGGATGAGGCTTTGGTTGGGGCTGAAAGCGACTGAAGACCAAACGGAACTGATTGGCGAAACCGCGCCAGAGCTGAAAGGGTTTGGGAACTGCAAGGAAGAGAATATATATAGAATATATATTTATATATATTATGTTTTTAATTCTTACCCATTTTCAAAGGTGGAGCCACCTGTGGATCAAACTCCCGCTCATCCAGAGCTGTGACCAGAGCCACAATACCCCACAACAGCAGCAGGCGGAACATTTCTTTGGATCCCAGTCGCACTTTCAGCCTTTTAAACACCTCCAAAAGCTTTCCCTCACCAGAAACCATAAAATCTTATTAATTTAACATCATAAACCACAAACTGAATGGACTTGCATAACATGTAAATAAATTTTATTGCGCCCAATGGGCCAGCACAAAAAGAAGTATCACAAAAAGGGCATTGATTCATCAACTCCACCATCTCGCTTAACCATAGAAGCCGCCGCCATAGTAACCTCCGCGTCCACGATAGCGGGTGCGGGTGATGACACGGGTTCTGCCGAAGCCACCGCCACCATAGAAGCCGCCGCCGTAGTAGGGTGGTGGCGGTGGGCCAAAGAAGGGTGGTGGTGGCGGACCAAAGGGTGGTGGCGGATAGAACTGACGCACTTTTCTCACACTCTCCTCTCCAGACTCATTCTGGGCCGTTTCTCCCGCCTCCAAGAGCTGAGGAGCATCGGCTTTAGCCACAACTTCGGCCTTAACTTCCGATTCCTGCTCCGAGGCTTCCACAAGATTGCACAAGAGCAGGGCCAGAGCCAGGCAGAACAAGAAGAATAGCCGCTTGTAATCCATTTCTCCGTCGTATTCCAACTTAGACTTCGCCAAATACTGAAACTCTGCGCCCACCTGGGCCTTAATTTATAGCCAAACATTTGCCAAGAACCACCATAGCCCCAAGTCAGAAACAAAGGAGGTTCATTGGCATCGCTTGATTGCCATTGAATGTCTCTTTTTTTATATTTTTCGTCTAATTTCAATTTCCAAGCCCAGCCAAGCCGCCGAGAATAATTATTAGCGTGAAAAAAACCCAAGAAAAAAGAGGCAAACACACAAAAATACATTAGGTTGACCCAATCTTAATGTTCGGATGAAATGAAATACGACGCGGAAGTGTGAGGCAACAGTGGGACAATATCTCGGCCGGCTGATGTAGAGGGTGTAATGGGATCGCGGGGCTATAGAAAGACTTAAGAGGTTTCTAGATTAATTGTAAAGGGTATGTGAAAAAGAATCTGTAACAAATTATAATTGGAAAATAAGTGAATATAGATTGGTTGAAATACTTAGAAAAAAAGTTCTTATGTTTAATAAGCTGCGTTATTTTTAACTATCCCCAAAAATGTCTATATACTGCATTTAAATAATGTTATATACTTCAAATAAGTAGATCCAAATATATACATTTTTATATAAATTAAGAATCATTCTGTGCCTATTTACTATTTTTACTGAATTTATTTTAGGCCTTAGAAAACTCTAAAATTTTCAACTAAGTCTAGGTAAAGCTATTCTTACTGTTTATCTAGATTTTTTTCTTGTTAAATGTTGTATCTTATCTTAAATTAAAGCTACTAAAGCTGCATAAAAATTAGGAATAGCTATACCTACATAGTATTTGAAATATTGAAATTACCGATAATACCAAACAAATATCCGAAAATAGTATTTTGTTTCATTTATCAAATATTTTCAAACCATCTTTTTAAGTACATATTCTTCATTATTTCTTCAAGTTTTCATCAAACAATAATATCTTAAATTAAGCTTAGGCTCTTCTTTGGGACATTTTAAAATATCAAACATAATATATCGCAATGTTAAAATATTAATATCAAATATTTAAATTTTATAATTGAAATGCATTTGATATATTGATATTTTCTGTCAGCATCAAGCAACCCTCCTAGTCTTTGCACTTAGTTCCGTTTTCCATCACCCATTAATTATAAAAAAATTGTTTAAAAATGTAAAAAGTACTAGTAAAATCTTTAAATATTAGTTCTATACAATTTTTCTCAGTGTCCGCATTAATGTACACCTTGCTGGACATCCTAAATCATTATTTCAACATGCACAGATCCGCAGGTAATCACCAAATGAATCAATGTCAAAGCCTTAACCTTGACGCCAGAAGCCCAGGTGCTCTTTCCTTACTTTTGTTGTTAAAAATTTCAGCGATTACAAATTCCATAATGGATTACCCAGTATCTAGTGACAAGTATCCAATTGCAGTGGCTGTTAGACAACTTGACCCACTGTAATGGCTCGATGGCCAGTTGTTTACCACTCAAAGAGCCTCATCCGCTTCGCCGCGCTCAAAGTTCGGCAGATATATATAGCAAGTATGTATATATGCTATATATATTATGACAAACACAAGCGCGAGCGAGACTCTTCCAGAAATATGTATAACCAGTTGAAATCCAAATATGCAAGCTCATCGAATCTGTTGATTCCAAACACTCGGCGAATCGAAACTCGATCTCGTCGCCGCACTTTTGTTTATTCATTGTTTACACTAGAGTCTTCGAGATACACAGATTCAGATACAGATTTTTAGCCCAGGAAGCCGCCTTTGAATTTGGCAAAACCCACAGCGCCGCCCACGAAGCCACCGCCGCCTCCGATGCCTCCAAGTCCACCTAGTCCTCCCAGTCCACCAGCTTCGGGATAACCATATCCCGGGTAGCCACCACCATAACCATACCCATAGCTGGGAATTGTTTGGACAGTGGAAATGCTGGAAACCACTGGAACAGTGGTAATCACTGGTACTGTGGACACCACGGGAATAGGTGCTGCTATAATGGGTGCCGGGGCAGCAGCTACAGCTCCTCCTCCTATGATGCCACCACCAATGATTCCGCCTCCGCCAAAGCCTCCAATATGCCGGGGTTTGCGTATACTGCTGCTCTCCTCCTGATCGCCGCTGGAGAGGATCGGGCTTGAACTGACCACGGCGGATGCCACGACGAACAGGTAGACCGACTGCCACAACATGATGCTGGAAACTGTTTGGTCTGCCCCACTCCCAGCTGCTTATTTATGCACATTAATTAGTGGCCACTGTTTGCTCTAACAATTTACAAATATGGGGCGCCCGGGTAAAAAGGCCCCATCTCTGTTGGCGATTCTATTTGGGGGTTTCTGGTGGTTTTGCCCACTGGCCAGTGGTTCACACCTCATCATCGTCATCATCGGTTGTTGGTCAGTGGTCGCTGAAGGTCGCTGTTTAGGGCATTAAAAACCAGGTGACTTCGACTAAGGTAACTCAATTCGTTTTTGGCATTACAGCGAAGATGTGGTGCGATCTACAATTGGTGCAATTTCTGCTGTTCCTCGGTCTCTGTCTTTGGAGTACTGGAGCTCATTCCCTGGGAGGAGGAGGAGGAGGAGCAGTGGGAGCTATAGGAGGAGTGGGCGGAATTGGTGGAGTCCAGCAGGTGCCAGTTGTCCAGCAGGTGCCAGTGGTCCAGCAAATCCCTGTTGTCCAGCAAGTTCCCATCATCCAGCAGCAGCCTCAAGCTCTTGGACTCGCTGGTGGCGGAGGATTCATAGGCGGCGGCGTTGGAGCAGGAGCCGGCTTTGGACGCTACAAGGAGAGCTATCGGGTGAGGGCCAGAGGCCTGGGCGGTGGATTCCGTGCCCGTTACGACAAGAAGTTTGGCGGTGGCTTCGCGGGATTCGGAGCTGCCGGTGGAGCGGGCTTAGGCGGTGGAGCTCTGCTAGGATAAATTCTAGAAAATTATGTAGTTTAAATATAAATAAAAATAAATCGGTTTAAAAAAATAACATTTTTTATATCTTTTTAGAAATAAAAAAATGGATAATAATTGAATGTAAAAAATGACTTTGGCTTACTTAAACCCTTGACAGCTAAAAACACCCTGTATTTCCTGCGCTCTGGATTTTTTGCTGACACGCGCAGTTTTCACCCCAAGCAAATAGCTCTCACTCTCTCTCCCACTCTCTGTGGTGGTGCTTTGTCTGTGTCCCATTCATTTCCTTTTCCTTCCCAACAGAAATGGGTCGGCTCTCTTAAAATTGTTTCACTCTTAGTATTAATATTAAGCATTGAACACTTTCCAATTAGCACTTAAAATGTGATATTTAACAAATTTTTAATGAAAATTTCAGTTAAAATGTAAATTCTTTAAGATTTTGTATCTTAACTAAGTCGAAAAAGCCTATATTTCCTTTCGGAAAGAATTTTTGTGGCAGTTTTTATTAAAAAAATTTTAAAATTGCAAAATTAAATAAAATAAGTATAAAAATTTGCTTTGACTTTTATATATTACACACATTACAAGTTTCAATAGATTTTTTGTGCTAGTTTTTATTAGGTTAAAAAATTACCATAATGACTTCATAAAATTAAAAAAAAATAAAAATATAATAAAATAAAACAACATTTTATAATTCTTTGTAAATTATATACACACATTAGTACCTTCAACAGGTTTCACCAACAAAATCACCGTTATTTGGCAAATGTTAACCTATCAATAACAGAATATGTTCTGTTAAGTGCTAATAGTTTAAGGGAGAACTTAAGAGTGACAAGCAGCACTCTTAGGTAAGAGAAAATGACTGCAACATCCACATTTGAAGTCTGCTCGGCACCCAAATGAAATTCTCAAATCAAAAGTTTTTCATTTTCCGTCGTGTGCAGTCGCTTTTCCTGTTGTTGTCCGCCGTTCTGGGATTCCCGCTGGCGCGTGCTCCACTGATTAGCAGCTCCTTTTTGGCGGACATGTGAAAGAGTCATTAAAGGGAAAGGAAGCAAACTAATAACGGTCAACGCTCAAGTGCGCGCCGTCTGGCTGCCCTAAAAATAGCAAACAAAATCAAATCAGGCAAAAAAAGCGAAAATAACGAAAAATAACGAAAATAGCCAACAGACATGCCGTGTTTTTGTGCCCGTGTGTGAGTGAGTGAAGTGGAAATCCGTTTATAAATAAAACAACGCTGGGCCAAGAAGAGTGAAATTATTATTATTGTATTGGCCAACTGCCCAGAGGAAAAACTCCAGGTGATAACCTCCTTTTAAATGTCTTCTTCCTCTTTTTCGGGGCCAGATTTTTTTTTGTTGTTAATCAAATTCTCAGGGGAAAACTTCCAACTGTTCTTACTCTCCCTCGCTGGGCTACTCTCCCTCGGCCAGCCTGCTCTCTCCGCTCTCTCTTAGCTTTCCTTTGCTTTCTCTTTGCCACCCGCTTATTTCGATGTGACCAGGTCTCTGATTGAAAGTACGCAGAGTGCAATTACTTTAAGTTTTCAATTACCCCCAAGAAAGGGAGGTGATTTGGGGGTGTAGGAGACTTGGTACCTGCCTTATCTACTAGCCACAGTGGCTGCCTTAAATCCCCATCCACCAAACCGCCCCGGGCAACGTCATTATTTCGCTTTTCGCCAGACCTCTTGGCATGTCTCGGCTTTCCAAAGCACAATTAGTCTAATTGCGGCCAGGCTTTCGGTTTTACTCGACTTCTTGGCTTTTGCTTGTCAGTTTGTTGATTGGCAGCACTAATAGTTGCAAATGCAACAAAGGCAATGCCATAAAATAGCCCTGAAACTACAGTAGAAACCTTTTTCGAAACAAGTAAATTTCAGGGAAAATAAAGATACATTTCTATGGGATCAAGGATTCTGTCGATTTGAAATCCTTTGAATAGCTGTCTAAAAGTATGCAATACAAAATTTAGCCAAATATAATTCTAGGTGAATATTCGAATACTTTTTTAAGGATAAACAAACATTAAAAAAGATTTTTTTTAATTACAAAGAAAATATCGTATGTTAAATTTAAGATTAAAAAAAATTTTCAAATAACCAATATTTTCCAATATTTACTTCTAATTGGTATTATTTAGCTGTCAGGAATACAAAAGAATCCGGTTTTACTTGTTAAAATATATTGAAATTGAATATTGGAAAAATAATTTAAGAATAATTTTCAGAATACTTTTTCAAACATTTTTCCACAAATCATAAAACCATTGTTATTTGTATGGCTTCCACTTAAAATTTGTAAATTTAAACTTCTGAAAAAGCATAAAAATTTAGAGAGTTTCATAAGTACTTCCCTTAAACTCAACACTTTTTATAAACAATACAAACTCAGTTCATTTTGGTGGTGGCTCGAATGAAGCCTGTTTTTCTCTGGTTGCACTTGCTCCGTCACCCCCTTGGAATACCCTTGAAATTTGCTTGCAACCCTCGGATCCCACGCACTGACGTAGCTGCAACTCGCCCTGGAAACAGTTTTTTGTTGGGCGGCTGTGTGTACCCACGAGTATGTAGTTCAAGGTCGTTAGCCAAGATTCGGCCGGGGGCTACTCTGCGTGTGTTTCCATTAACAGATGCACAGCCTGGAGACCCCAAGCTGGCAAGTTGAAGGACAGGCGAGGCATACCCCACTTGAGACGCTATTCTCGGACTCCAAAGCGTCCGCTCAGGTGACACTAATCACCGCCCACTAGCAGCGCCCCCAAAGCTGGCACTAATGAGCACCGGTCATGCAACGTGTGCTAGTGACCCCTCGGAATCTGGCACCTGGCCCAGGACAAGGAAATACCCTCCCACTAGCAACAGGAAGCGCAGTCACTGAACAGTTAATGGACTGCAGATTGCAACAGCGGGCGCCAACATTCCGGGCCACTGGGCAGCGGATGGAGCCCATAAATTCAGCCGCCTCCTCTAATCAACTTACCCCCTGGCTGGAAGCCAACATCTAACAACAGCGGGCAACCTACTTGGCCCCGGCCTAATGTCAGCTAATTGCATTGGCGCTCCTCCGGCGGCGGCGGCGGGAGCTCTTTAGACCTAACGTCGTCGTCGTCGTCGTCAGTGGGCCACGACACCCGACTCCGGCGGAACAAGTTCACTGAGGCGCATACCGTTGTTATGGTTACAGGGAAACAAACAGTGAAGCCTCGTGATAGATCTTTTAGATCTTAAGTTCAAGAAGCTGGGGAAATATTTTAAAAATTAATAGGAAAGATTTACTAAAAGAAAGGGGGATTACAATTGAACAATTAAGCTGTTTTTACTTCAAAGTATTAAGGACCGAATTTAAATTTATTTTTATTTTGCTTTTCTAAGTCTTATAAGTAAGTTTTATTTTCAAAAAATAATAACACCCAGAAATAGCATCTTTCTTAGTAATTAACAACATTATTTTATAGGTATTTTTTATGACAATAAAGCTTTTTAGAAAATTATTTCCATTAAGTTTTATATTGAAAATGTAATGTAAAATAGGCCATAATTAATTTTTCATTTTCTGTAATTGTTTAAGCTTATTATTATTATTGAAGTTTAAAATATATATCAACTATTGAAAAGCAAAACACAATAAAGCAAAATACACTGAGTTTCAAAACGTATATAAAAGAATGCAATTACATTTTTATTAACCAGAATTAATATGTTTTTTAGTATGGTAATTTTAAATACACTTCTAAAGGTTTTAAAAACCTTTGTACATTCTGTAGCAGCCTTGAAAAAGTAGTTTGTTCTCTCAATAGTTATAATTACAATATAAAACCAATTTAACAAAGGACAAACTTAACATTAAGGCCTTGATAACACTAAACAATTTATTTCCCTTTTCAATAAAAATCTAACAATATTTTTATGGTATTTCCCCGAACTATGATATCCCGAACTATAATACTACTGTTTATTTGCCAAAAATGTTAATTTGAGTTAATGAAGTGGCACTGTTTTGGTAATTTTCCTCGCTCCTCGCTTAGTTGCGGGTGTCCTTTGTGGCGAGTGACGCAAAAAGAAGTCGCTGCGGGGGCGGGGATGGATTTATGTTTTTTTTGGGGACGATGGCAGCCTTGGGCCGTTGGAATTATCATTCGGCAGTTGGCATTCGGCGTGGCTTTGGCCCTGCTGCCCCCCCTGTTGACATGTTTATGCGCAAATTTACCAAGTCGCACTCCTCCGCCTCCGGTTTCGGCTCTTTTGTTAAAGTCCCGTATCGATTTTTGTTAACTCGATTATAGGAACTCACAGCGGCAAAGGATAAGGCACAAAGGATAACCAAGGACAGTGACTCGTCGACGGTGGTTGTGTGACATGCTAGCAGCAGTTATGGCATCGGACATCAACTGGGATCCAGGTGAGTGACGCATAGCTAACCGTCCAAGATTATGATGGATTAACCTGGCTTTTGTAGCTCTTTCGAAACTGATCACCACGCTGAAGGAGTCGGACAACCTGTCCAATGACCAGGAGATTGACTTTCTAAAGGCCCTGCTGGAGTCCAAGGAGCTGAATGCCTTGGTCAATGTCCACACCAAGGTGGCCAAGGTGGGGCGGGACGACAGGCTGGCTCCCGTACTATCCACCTCCGCCCAGGTTCTCTACGAGGTGCTGGAGCAGCTGTCGCAACGCTGTCATCTGAATGAGGACTGCAAGGAGGCCTTCCATCTGCTGCAGGACTCGCATGTCCAGGTGGGAGTCGAAGGGGAAATTTAACAAGATTTCATTTAATTTTTTTATTTTTAATTTCCAGCACTTGCTTTTCGCTCACGATGCCATTGCCCAGAAGGACTTTTACCCGCATCTGCCGGAGGCTCCCGTTGAAATGGACGAGGACGAGGAGACCATCAAGATTGTGCAGCTGGTGAAGAGCAACGAGCCTCTGGTGAGTGTCCACTTAGCTGGGTATTATAAGCCCCCTCCATGCCATTCTCCATGCCCATCTCTCATTGCCGTGATCGCTGTTCTGTGCTGTCTATCGCTTTTCACTCTCCACTCTCGACTCTCATTTCCGTATCCTCCCCTGACTTTCATCTGTCAACTGCTCCTCTCTGCGCCTCCATTCATTCTCGTTCTACTTCCGTAATCGCCATCAACTCTTCCCAATGCTAATCAATTTTGTAAATTTTGCTTTTGTCGAAAATCGAATAAAATCGAAATCCAATTCTCAAATTCGCCCATAACAAACATAAATTGAAAACGAAAAAAATGTATATGAAAAAATATATGAAAAATATGTAAAAAATAACACAGACAGGAGCACAGAGTGCGGAGCCAATTGTTGTAAGTAACCAAATGTCCATAGTTCCACCGTCAAAATATACAGAAACCCCACCAACACAAGCACAGCAAGGATATGCTGTATTCAAGCAGCACACACATTGAGATACATTTTGAGATACAATTTGAGATACATTTTGTTTGTCCCCATTTCTGTTGTTGTCGTTCCGACACATCCATCGGATACACACACATGGCCAGACATCGGAAACCGCACTACACACACATACACACACAGAACACACCACAAACACCACACACACATACATCTTCGCTCTGCCTTGTTGACTTTCTAGTGACAGTTTTGCCTACTTTTAGGGCGCCACCATTAAAACGGACGAGGAGACGGGCAAGATAATCATCGCCAGAATTATGCACGGCGGCGCCGCTGACCGCTCCGGATTGATACACGTCGGCGACGAGGTCATCGAGGTGAACAACATCAATGTGGAGGGCAAAACGCCGGGCGATGTGCTCACCATACTGGTTAGTATCGTTGAGAAAACAAAGCAAAGTCAATCTTGTAACACTTTCTTCTTCTCCAGCAAAACTCCGAGGGCACCATTACCTTCAAGCTGGTGCCAGCGGACACCAAGGGTGCCCAGCGCGAGTCCAAGGTACGTGTGCGTGCCCACTTTGACTACAATCCCGATGTGGATCCGTACATACCCTGCAAGGAGGCAGGCTTGGCCTTCCAGCGCGGCGATGTCCTGCACATTGTGGCCCAGGACGATGCCTACTGGTGGCAGGCCCGCAAGGAGCACGAACGCTCGGCGAGAGCTGGCCTTATACCCAGCCGGGCGCTGCAAGAGCGCCGCATCCTCCACGACCGATCCCAGAAGGATGGCACTGATCTGGACTCGAAGCGTAAGCATCCGCCGAAACCTGCTGCTCCTTGGGTTATCCCTCCACCATTGCTACCATTACTAAAAAGTCCTAATCTAATTTCATGTCTCACCGCCAATCCCCCTCATCATCAATTAATTAACAACCCACAAATTGGCCAAACTTCATTAACCCAACTCGTACATCGCCCAGCCGGATCATGCGCCTCACTCTGCACCACCCCACCCGGCTCACCGCGCCTGCCCGCCAGCAGTAGCAGTTCCTCCTGTCGGCAGCCCAAGACTAAAAAGATAATGTACGATTTGACAGAGAACGATGACTTTGATCGAGAGCAGATCGCCACATACGAGGAGGTGGCCAAGCTTTACCCCCGGCCAGGTGTCTTTAGGCCTGTGGTGCTCATTGGAGCTCCCGGCGTGGGACGCAACGAGCTGCGCCGCCGGCTGATAGCCAGAGATCCTGAGAAGTTCCGTAGTCCAGTGCCCTGTAAGAAATAATTCTGGAAAATATTATATAATAATTATTAATAACATTTTCTCCATCCCCAGACACCACACGACCAATGCGCACTGGCGAAGTAGCCGGGCGTGAGTACATCTTTGTGGCCCGCGAGAAAATGGACGCGGATATCGAGGCAGGCAAGTTCGTGGAGCATGGCGAGTACAAGGGTCACCTGTACGGAACCTCCTCGGAGAGCGTCAAGTCCATTGTGAATGCCGGTTGCGTCTGTGTGCTGAGTCCTCACTATCAGGCCATCAAGACGCTGCGCACGGCTCAACTGAAACCGTTCCTCATCCACGTGAAGCCGCCAGAGCTGGACGTGCTGAAGGCAACGCGAACGGAGGCCAGGGCCAAGTCCACCTTCGATGAGGCGAATGCCAGAAGCTTCACCGACGAGGAGTTCGACGACATGGTCAAGTCAGCCGAGCGCATAGACTTTCTCTATGGCCACTTCTTCGATGTGGAGATCGTCAACGGAGAGCTGGTCAATGCCTTTGAGCAGCTGGTCCAGAATGTGGAGCGTCTGGAGACCGAGCCCCTCTGGGCCCCCTCCATGTGGGTGCAGTAGGGAGGGGATGATGCCAAATGTGTAGCGAGGGGAGAGCATTTCATGCAATTTGTTGAACAACACCAAAGTATTTTTGCCATACGAATTTAGCAATCTGCTAGAGAGACAGACAGAGAGAGAGAGCGATACTATTTACCCGTAGGAAGGTCCTGCTGGGCACTCCCGTCCCGGCCTTAGTCCTTTTCACGACATGTACCTTTTTGCGTAACAGTGAAAACAAAGAAATGAATACAATAAATAGACAGAGGAAAGGTTACTTGAAACTCAAAACGGCAGCAGCGGCATCTATCTTACAATTACATTTACGAGATATAACGTTTAAATTATAAAGAAAAACAGAAACAAAAAACTTGTACAAAATTTATTTGTGTTCAAAGAAATGACTAAATTATAAATGTATTTATTACACGTTGTTGAAATCAAAGAAACCGAGTTAAACCCCCCGTAACCCGTAACCCTAACGCTAACCGTATTGTATCTCAATTGTATATATACACTCACTCACTAAACTGAATAACTAGAGAGCGTATTGGGATGCAGTGTCTCATTTTGGAAACGATTTCATCAAAAGCGTAGTGAAAAATTGTTGAAAACAAGTGAGAAATTAATAAAAACCTATTTTAAAACCGAAACTGATATGAATATCTTCAGTATCCCAAAAATCAAACCTCTAAATAATTTATTTATATTTTTAGATTAGAGAAGACTTAGACACAGCTTTATTTGGGCAGCACGCATGTTTACATATATGGTATATACATATATATATATATAATCTGTCACCTATGTCCTATATATATATATGTGTGTAAAGTTAGCTTATGCATATGAAGTCTATCCAGGATGTATTGTTCAGTTAACTTGATTGTTGTTTCTCTTTTGTGTGCGAAGACAAGGACTTAATTCAGGTATCGCAGTCGGCCTTCCACTTATCTTACAGCTAAAGCTGTGACTTTGTTTCAGATCGAGACACGCTCAGTCCGTAGAACTGACCCAGACGTCTGGCCTCCCGCCATCCGGCCTCCACTGCTCCATGGACCGTGGAGTAGTAGTGCTCGCTGGACGCCTCGCCGGCAAACTGCACAATGGGCCTATCACAGCGGCTCTGTTGCCACATATCGTCCTCATCCGGCTCCTTCTCCCTCTCCGGCGTGGTGGCCACCACGGTCAGGGGATAGGCCAACTCCCGAGCTCCAGTGCCCAGCTGTTCGGTCTCCATGGAACGATAGGAATACGATCCCCGAAAGTTCTCGTTTGTGTGCCACGTCGAGGTGCGGAAATTCGAGGGCTCGGGGATTTTCCACTTGAGAAACCTTCGGAATAGATACATGACACCGGCTTGGACCTCGTCCACGGGCAGGGTCTCCATATGCCGACCATTCTCGTTGGTGATCCACCCAGCCAGAATCCGTGGCTGGTAGCTCACTCGGTAGAAGCCGAAGACGTCCTCCAACCAGGCTCGCGAAGTACCCCTAATGTCATCCAGGTCCTCATCCCGCCAGAGCAAAGTGAAACCCGTCCAGTCCTCGGGCCAAAAAGCCTGAGGAAATTCCACGAAGATCTTGTTGACCGTGCCAAAGGCCAGGCCGTCGATGGCACGCTGCTTCTCTACGGGAAGCTGGGGCTCAAACAGCCTGAAGTGCTGATCCTTGAGGACGCCCAGGGAAACAGTGACCACCACATGGTCGGCAATGCAGGTGTCACCATTGCTCAGCTGCAGCTCCACGCGTCCATCGTTTCGGTTCCAGTTGATTTTCTGCACCCGAGTGCCCAGGAGTAGTCGCTGCTCCAGGACACCATTCTCCACCTTTAGTTCGCGGGAGCGCATGAGGAGCTTCAGCAGCTCCACGTAGCCCTTGTCCTTCCAGTTCAGCAGGATATCGCCCTCGCACTCCCAGTAGTCCAGGTAACCCCTGCCCGAAACCTGCTCCAGCGAGTCCGAGGCCTCCACGGAGTTTTCGAATTTCTGGTAATTAACGAAGAACTCCCTGGCCACCTCGGCGTCTATGTCGGAGTTCTCGGGTCGCCGGAGAGTGTCGTAGAACTTGTTGGTCAGGTAGCTGCCCAGGGAGCCACTGCAATGGCGCAGCTCCAACTGACGGGTGACCAGGGAATCGCCAACGATAGCTTTCAGCCGGCTGGCCACCTGATCCGGAATCACATCGCCATTGGAACGCACGCACTGATAGTTCTCATACACCGGACCCGTGGACTCCAGCAGCTCCTCCTCCTGCTTGCGGGTCAGCTCGTAGACGATATTATCACGCTCCCCGTGACACCACTGGGCGCCCAGATCGATGACATTGTCCGCGAAGGGAATGGTGTGTATGCGACCGCCCAAGCGATCCTCCGCCTCCACGACGAGCACATTTTGAAAGCCCAGTTCCAGGAGCTTGGTGGCACAGGCCACGCCCGAAGCTCCGGCTCCGATGACAACGATCTTGCGATCCAGATTCTTCCGTTGTGCGCCACTCATTCCGGGTAACTGAATCTGATCTGGAAAAAGAAGAAGGGGTGTGCCAGCACAGAAGGTATTCAAATTTAATGGCGGGCAGCTTGAGTTTCAGTGGGACGTAGACAATTGAGAATACACTGGGAGAAACGATTTAAAAATAACGAAAATTTAGTTTTTTAAAATTATTTGCCATATTTTAAAATTTTACTAAAAACTTGTTTTTTCTATGTAATTATTTTTATAATTCCCATCTCTTTTCATAAATTTGTGATGCATTTAATTGTTCTTATAATTCTCAAGTTGTTTTTGTGGCTTTGTAAATTGATTTCCCTTCTTTTAAGCCTTCACCAAAAATTACTTTGTATCACATCTTTTGTTTATTAAAACCAAACATATAACAAATATGTACAAACAAAATGTACGTTCATTCTTTTCCGTCATACTTTCACTTTTAAAAGATATACAGCCATATGAACATAAATACACATTATTTAAAAACAATATATAGGAGATGTGTAGAACCTACTAATAAATAAACGTTGTGCAATGTACACAAACACTATGTATAAAATGTAGGAAAAATGTAAGATTGAGGCCTGCAGTCATTGATTTATTTTGTTAATTATGTATATTTAAAAATTATTTTCAAACACAAACAAGATTTAAAAATTATAGGTAGGCATTTGAAAATATAGGATAATGTTTAATGGATTTAAATTTAAACTGAAAGTTAAATAATACATAGTAAAATAATAACTCGACTTAGATAAAGTTGTAAACATTTCTTTAAATTATAATAATATTAAATTATTTTTTAATTTTAAAATAATTAGAATACTGCACTTAAATAAAGCACTTTTATATTTTAAACCATTTGTTAACAGAAAAAAGTCCATAGATATGTATCTTTCGGGGCATTTAAAGTGCGTTTATACAGTTCTGTCTTATTTTTGTCAGTGTCCCTTTAAGATATTAGATTCTTCTGTGAAACTGGTGCATTGCAATTCCAGACACTTGAATTTGATCGCCTCCCACACACACCGGCTCACACAATAACAAAGATGTTTTTGATTAAAAAAAATAACGGCTTGTTCTGTCCGCTCATCTGTTTCGATAACGAATTCCGACTTGTGATAAGAGCTCCGAAAAAGCTCCCCCAACCAGCCAGCCGCCAGAGCAACACTTTCGACCGAAAGGAAAACACACAGGCACAGTCACAGTCACAAATATGTTCTTCACTCGCTTGGGGCTACATGAATTTATTAATAGCCACATAGTGGCGAAGGGAGAGGAGAGCTCGGGAAAAGCGGGGGAACGGTTCGCCCATCCCAGGAGGAGTATCTAGCCAACCGGACTAGCTGGTTTTACCTGGAGTTCCCTTTCAAAATCAGAGGAAGTGGCCGCTGCTCCTCCCCTCCTTTGACGGAAGCGAGAGCGCAGCATTGATTTTATATTTGGCCAAAAATGTTCAAGGTTTTCGGCGACAGGCGGCAACAAACAAAAATACATAAAACATTTCAGAGGAAATGGAATTTTCTTTTTGCTTTTCAATTTCGGGGATGTTACTAAGGGGGTGGGAGGTGTACTTATGCTTTCACTGCCACAGAACGTCCACGCCTCAACTCACCAAAAATAACTTGGAAAACCGTTTCAACAATTTAACATTTCAAGCGGACCTTTACTTTATATTTATTTTCTTGACTATTTATTTTTTTTGTGTTTTAGAAAAACTCCAGCTACGCGGAAAATTCTGACTGCGGTGAAAATGCAAACAAAACTGAAAGCCGAAAAACCGAAAACATCACATGGAAACGTGCTGCTCTGCCCGTGTGCTTATGCTGCGACCAGGGGCGCAGTTGGAAATCCCGGTGGGGGTCTATGTGGCATGCAACCCCTTGGTGACGCCTCTGGACGCTCTGCGCAGACTGTAAGCTTGTGAAAAGCTCTGAGTAAAGCACACAGCACAGCTGAGTGGGGCAAAAAATGAGTGGGTTGTCGAGTGGTTTGAAAAATGAGGAGATTTTGCCACCTCCTTTCTTGCCGAAATGCACAGAAAAAAATTAAGAATTGTATTAAGTATTCAAAATAAAATGTTAAAAGTGAAGAAATCTTCCATTTTACAACACCTCTTGATTTTATATAAATATATACTTTTATCTCTGTGCACTTAAGCTATCCTCCGGTTGACCCTTAGAAAGTTTCACACTTTTGTTCTTTAAATGATTCATTTATATTATATATTTACTCAACTGCATACAAGTTTTTAGCTAGTTTTTGGTTAGAGGAATTTCCTAAGACTCTTCGTTAAATAACTCGTTTGATATTGGTAGGTTCTTTTATATATATATATATATATGTAGATATATCCTTCGATGTATGTACAGGTCAGTTGCAGTTATCCTTTGGCCAAAATCGGGAATGACAGAACTCGGGAGCACTTGTTATACATAAGTAGTTAGTTATCTTTTATTACCCGCCTACATTGACTTTACATGATCATCACCGGTCCGTATAGCTTTGGAATTACACATTATTATTAGGGGGAGAGACCTGGTTAAAATTTCTTTTGTCGTGTATATACAGCAAGGGAGTTTACTTGGAATATATGCTGATAATTCGCTTAAATATAAAATATATATTTAATTTGCTTTCAAGAAGCTGCATTTAAAACCAAGCCAAGTTTCATAAGTAAAACTAATTTACACTAAAAAAAATATATATATAACCGATTTGGGAACAGAAAACGAAAGCAATTACAAAATAATAAACAAAATTATCACAAACAATAACAGCCCGGATAGGATGAGAATTGCGGCCCACTGTCGTTTATCTGCAAGAGAATATATATATGAGAAATTTTCAGATATTTTTGAGGTGTTTTTTGGCATTTAGCAGTTAAAATCGATTGGTTAATCAAAATAACATTTTGTTTTTTTGGTCACAGTGGAACCCTGACTAATTAGCAATCCCCAATCGATAATTACCAGCTGGAATGCCTTAAACACTCACCATTATTCATGTGCAAGACTTTGGCAACTTTCTTCATGGTCGTGTCCAGCTTGGACTCCGTGGACTCAAAGTCGTTCCCGAAATCATCCAGCATCACCGCCTGCTCGTCCAGCTCAACGCCAATTTGCCGCGATACCGTCTTCAGGGTGCCAATCGAGTCGCTGATCATGTCCAGCTGCTCATCCTGGCCCTGGATCATGCGCTGCTGTATGGACACAGTCTCGCCCACATACCTATGACTGGGACTGTCCATACCCCCGGAGTGCTGCGACTGCCCATAGTGACTGGGACTGTCCAGGGCATTCTCAAGCTTGGAGTATTTGGTGCCGCTGTGGCGGGAAGCGGCTGCTGCTGCCGCCGACATGGTTCCTGCAATTGTATTGGCCACCACCTGGCTACCACTGTTGATCAGCGAGTTGCCGTTGAGTCCGCTGGGACACTCCACCAAATAGGCGCGATCGTTGCTGGGATGCTGATGATACTCGTTGGAATTCGAGTTCGTATTCGAGCTGGCAATGGCAATGGAGCTGTGATTATGATTGGGGCTGTGGCGATCGTTGTCGAGCAGCGGCTGATGTGCGGTGATGTCTCTGTCCCGGCTACGGTTCAGGCTCATCTTATCCTTCATCTGCTTGACCTCATCGCGCGTGTTGTCGATGAAATGGCGCCGGCTGGAGAGTTCACGGTTGTCGATCCGAAATTTACTTGGGTTCTTCTCGACGATGCGTAAGGTTAGGAAAATGGTTTAAGTTAAGGAAACCCTGGGAAAGCTGCCGAGGAATTCTTAAGGAAGATAAGATACCACGTACTCAATGCATTGAATAAAGGAAGCATTATAGTTCTATTATCCCTATCTTATCGAAAGTCGTATTTGTACTTAATGTACGTAAAAGAATAAATAATTACTTATAACACTCAATTACTGCTCAAAACTAGCATTAAAAAACCTATAACAACTTCAATAATATATCCCTGCATTCAAGCAATTGGGTACCAGGTAATGAATTGATTTTTCAATGTTTTTGTTTTGTCAAAAAGGATATTGATAGTGTCCTCAAGGTCCTCGAGATCCCACTCGATGCTCCGCAGCGAATTACGCAGCTCGGTGGTGGTCCATTCAGCCTCCGTGCCACCGCTCTCGCCCAGCTCCCGCCAACGCAGATACAGGCCGCGGGTTTTGTTCAGAGCTTTGAATACCTCGCTGCAAGAAAAAAACAGAGCAGGAAAAACAGGTGAGAAATGTGGAGAAAATGCAAGTAAATATCCAGAAAAACTGCAGTAACTCCTAGCTAGCACCTACTCCTTGACTACGAAGAAGGGATCCTCCAGAGACATGCCGTGCTAGCTGCTTCTTGGCCCCCGAATCGAAATGAACACTCCTTTCCTCTTAGCGCTTTCTCTCGAGCGTGGCGCACTTGACGGTTATTTTCATGGATTTTTCCGGGCGAAAATCAACCCCAAAGTCCAACGTTGGATGCGTGGAAAATGCAAGTGGAAAATTCCAGCGATTTTTTGGGGAGTTCTCAATAGAATTCGGGGGGAAATTTATGTTTTCCCAGTGAGGTATTTTTATAATAGCAGGAATTTCACAATCAACTGGGTTTTATCTTTGGCTGGAAGCGAAGTTTGCACAGCACACGTTTATTGATTATTGCACTAAGCGACGGGCCCGCCGCTTATCGCCCCGATTCCTCCCGTAGATATATTCCGCCGGATTGCTCCGATTCCGCTGATTCCGCCGATGGCACAGAGAACACTGCCGTAATTCGCGCTCCGGAGACGCAAAATCCCCCTTCATGTGAAAGAACGTAATCATTTGTTTACGCCGCTCTCGCGCCTGCGCCTGCGCCCCATAATCCGTTTAACCCCAAAAACTAAACCATTTTTTTGGGAAACAACCTGCAAAAACTACCCGAAAATTGACCCAGAGATTCCAAAACAAGAAAATGGGCCAAAATGCCAGCACTGCTGTCCACAGCACTTACCTGCTGCTCGTCTCCACCTCATTTAGCAAGCTGCGACCCACAAACACGATGGCACTTTTTGAATTTCAGTTAATAACTCAATTTAAACTTAATGTTTGCTTTAAATGTTTTTCTTTATTTGTTTTGGTTTGTTTTGCTGTTTTTTTTTCTGCAAAAAACAACTGGCAGGTGTGGTATGACCTAACGCCTGGAGTAAAAACGCGCTAGTGCGTTTTGTTTTGCACCAAGGGTTCTGGTATATACCGCATGGCTAGAAATCCGTTACATTAGTGTTTTTAAAAGAGGTGGCAGCCTTGCTGAAAGCTAAATTTCTTAAATATTTAATATTTTAAATATTTAAAAAATGTAATTTTAATTATTTTAACTTAAATAAATAAGCTTTTATAAAAACTTCAAGCCATTTTCTTAATAAAATATAAATATATAATAGATTTTAATAGTTAAAGATGTTGATTTCTAAAAAAAAGTTTTTAAAAACTTTTTAAGCACTAACAAAAAATTTTAATATTTTAATTTAATTAAAAATAGCAAAGCATATTTTATAAATTCAATAAAAATTTGTAATCATTATTTTCTGAATGATTAATTTCTGTTACATATTTTTATTCCAGTTTCCTTTTTCAAAATTTCTCAACTTTAAAAAAATTTCCAAAAACTTTTAAAACCCACCTTCAGTAAGCCCGTATTTTACACATTTTCCGTAGTATTTGTATTGTCGTTCACAGCCACACTGCTCACCTGTCCGGTGTCCGTTTCATTTGGCCCGCTATCAATTGAGTTTGAAAAGTGACAGCAAAATGTTGCAAAACGACGCGGTGCGCACTTTGCAATATGATAGTGAGATTCGGGTGGCCCAGCAGCCGAGTCCCTCAGAACCCAGAGGTAAAAAAATCTATTTAGATTCCTCAAAATAAAGAAAACACAAGTGATTCACCTGCGGACAATGGCAACTAACCTGTGTTACCAACTGATAACGATTGCACCGGATTAATTATTATTGGCAGAGAGAGTGTGTCACAGTTCGACGCCAATGTGTGGCCCACAAGTTGGCTATATCTTATCGGCTGGCTGGCATTCTGTTGTGGTCCCGGGACACTTCAAGTGCCTTTGTTTGGGAGCAATCGAACCGACCTTACATACTATAAGCCATAAAGAAAAACTTATCAGGATCGAAAAGTTTGTGTTTTTTATTATTTCCAAGAAATAATATAAAAGTTAAGGGAACAGTTAAGACCAAGTTTAATTTTTCTATTTCATTCAACTCTCTACATTTTATCAGAAACAAACCTTTTTTTTATTTGATAATAAAGATGTAGGGTAACATTTTAAAAGTAATGCGTTTTGTTGACATTTGTTTAAACTTATTATTGAAGACTTTAAACAAAGATATAAAGTTCAAACAAGGAGAAACCCATTAAATTTGACTGGTTTTTGAAAAAGAATTTCGAAATATGATTTAATTTATATTTCAATATTAAAAATTTTAGCCAAAATATAATAATTTTATATTAACCAATACTTAATTTTAATTAAACAAATGTTTCTGTTTTCAAGCTAATTTTACTTACCTTATATGAAACTGCCTCCCTGATTACTTTCAGTTTACGACTCCCACATCAGCATTACCTCACAGCCCCGACCGGAGGCTCCCCGCATACCCCTGCCGGTGCCCATAGCCACAGTGACAGGTAGTCGGACTTTTATACCCCTTTCCGGATACGAATGCCTGGCGGATCTGCCTTCGGTACACATCGAACAGACCTTTGAGCTAAATGAGGGTAAGTACAATCCTTGAAGAACATCCTCTATATACCAGTTCCTAAATATATATATTCCCTTCACAGCCCTCACAGGCGTTTCCTCGGAGAATCGCTATGTGGTGCGTTCGCCACTGGGCGATGCCATCTTTGCCGCCAGCGAGAGCTCCACGGAGAAGAATCGACTTGTCTGGGGAGCCGGACGACCCTTTCAGATGCACCTGCTGGACAAAACCCACCAGGAGGCTTTGGTTTTCCGCAAAAAACTGGCCCTAGGATCGCTCTGCTGCCAGCCCAAAAGCCTGGAGATTTGGATACCGCCGGGCAATGTGCTCGGCCGAGTGGTACAGTCGCCTACCTTCACGCAGCCGGAGTTCTTTATCGAGGACGGAAACACCGGCCAGCCAGTGTTCTGTGTGGAGGGTCCTGCCAACTCTGGGTTCTGTTGCTTCTGCCTGCCCAGGGAGAGCTACTTCAAGATCAATTCCGGTGGCAATATGAGGGCCTCCATCGACCACAAGTGGGTGGCCAGCAAGTCTCAGTACACCACAAATATATACTTTAGCGATGCCAAGCTGACGTCCAAGGAGCGCGCTTTGATACTGGGTTCAGCCTTTCTACTGGTAAGCAGTTCGCCTTTAACTAAAATTTATTAATTAATTAATTAATTAATATTTTGCAGGAATATCTGTACTTCCAAACCCGATTCTGAGCCGAAAAACTTCAATAAAAATTATTTTGTATATTCACATTGATTTCTTTATTTTTTGTCATTTTTTTGTATAAGTTTTCTTTCATTTTTGTTTTGTGTTGTTTTTTTTCAGTTTTTTGATATATTTTACAATAATGTAATAGATCACTTCATTTTCGTGTTGTTTAACCACATACATATACACTCAAATATATATAGTATATAGATATATATATATCTACATGTGTAGATAGACGTTTGCTGCGGCTCATGCCGTAGCAGTTTTGTACAATAATTTTCATTTATATCTATCAACTTTGTGTAGTTTTTTTTGTTTACTTTTTACCTAACCTACCGCTTAATGCATATATGACAACATATTGATTATTTACAGTTAGCTATATATTTCTTCATCATCATTTCGTTTCTCTTCTGCCAAAAAAATACAAAATCAAAACAAAAACAATTGAAAAGAGTCTCGTGGTCTCGTCGTTTTCAAAAATTAAAACAAAACTAGGGGCGCGCATACACATCGTACGTCGTACATCGTACATCATACATCATACATTATACATCATTCACCGCTTTCAGTTGAAATAATAAGGAAGAACTACGTGATTTGCAGAGGATGTGGATTTTGATTTGGATTTGGGGGTGAAAATAAACCAATTTTGAGTTCATTTTCGAATTCATTTTGGGCTCATTTCAGGGCTAGGCCTTAAAAATTAAACAATTCTCTCGCTGACTTTGTTCACATTTTGTAGATAGGATGTGGATTTGGATTTGGGCTTGAAAATAAACCAATAATGTACTCGGTTTACAACTAGTTGCAATTTCGAGTTCATTTTCGGATTCATTTCAGGGCTAGGCCTTATAAATTATACACTTCTTTCGCTCTCGCTAGCTCTCTTGTTCACATTTTGTAGATAGACTCACAGCACTTCAGGAGTTTTTTGCATTTACATGCATTTTCGAAAACAAGTTACGGTTACATGTATATAATATATATATATAGATCTGCATGTGCTTGTTGGTTGGGGTTGGCTTATACATAATCGGGTTGGAACCGCCGAGCTGACTTGCGATTCTTTAAACTAAATACTTAAGAGACACAGATCGAAGCGAAGGGAACTTGTTCTGGGTAATTCCCCTCTTCAGAGTGTTTACACTGGAATAGCTGACTCGCTGACTCGCTTATCTGGCTCTCCTATCGCTCGATTACGATCCGAGAGGTGGGTGCTTATAGGCTAGCTCTAGAGTTAATTGTGTGTGTGTGTGTGTTGTGCCCAAATGCGATATGCTTAGACATTTGATATGCGCTCGTTGGAGGTGCTGGTGGTTTGGTCAGGGCGTCCCTCGCTCCTGCGATTGTAGCTGGTGTCCAGGTGGTAGACCGCCGGATGATACTGATACCCTCAGCTGGGCTGCAGCATGTACATGTACTGTCAGTTGCTGGCCGCCGCCGCCGCCGCTACTGAAGCAGCAACGGGAACAGCAACCGGTAGATCCTGACTGGAACGAGCACGCTTCTCGCCGCCATTGCCCTCGGTTGGGTTATCGCTCTCCTCTCCCGTGCTACTGAAACTGCCGGGCAGACGACGCTTCAGATTGTGATTCAGGCCATTGGCCACGGTTTCGTCTTCCGACATCGAGCTGGCCCGCTTGGGTGTATTGCCGGCACTGTCATTGTCCAGGGAAGCAATCGCCGAGGCTATGGCCACGGCAGCACTAAAGCCGTCTTCGGAGGCACTATCCTGCGAGGCAGGATTCGCCGGATCCTGGGCCAGCTGCATCATGCCGGACGGTGTGGTATAGCCGCTCAGCTTATTGGGATCCTTCTCCAGTAGCTTTTGGGCTAGCAACTTCAGGGATATCAAGGAGTTCTCACAGTCACTGGTATCGATCTCGGTAAGACTGATGCCAGCGCGTTCGATCTCCGCATAGGTGCCAAAGGGCAACTTCTGCAGACACTCCAGCTTCTGGACATGCGTCTTCGAGCGCAGATGCTTGGCCAGGTGGCCGTGGATGCGGAAGGCGATCTTGCAGTCGGTGCACTCAAAGGGTCGTGGATTGGAGGTGGTGGGAACGCCGAATGTCGAGGTCATCATCACCTTGTTCTTGTGCGCCTCGGAACGTTCGTGCTTCTGCAGGTGTCCTTGCGTGCGGAAGGAGATGCTGCATGGCTCACACTTGAACTTGCGCTCCATGTAGTGGATGTTCATGTGCAGGGTTAGCTGATGCTGGCGCTGGAAAGTCTTGGCGCAGATGGAGCAGGTGGGCCGGACATCGCTGGCAATGGGAGCAGGAGCTGGCACTGCTCGGCCGTAGGATACATGCTGCTGAAGATCACTGCTCTTGCTGCTGGGCGTGGAGTTCTTGAAACCATCCTCGCCCACAATCACAGTACGCTGCGCGGGCTGACTGGTGCTTGTGGTGGATACGGCCACGGAAGCAGGTGTAGATGTGGCCACAGTGGCTGGTCCTCCAGACTGTGAATGCCCCAGGACTCCACTGAAATCATTGGCATCCTTTTGCTGCACTGCAGCTGGCAGATTGGCATTATGTGGCTCTGCCATGGGCTTCTCCTGATCCGACTCTTCACTTTCCTCCTGGATGATCTTCACAGGAACGGGAGTGGGTGTAGACGTGGGTGTTGGCGTTGGTGGAGCAACCACAGGAGGTATGGGTGGCAAATCCACAGCCTCTGGCGTCTTTACCTCATGCACTTCGATGCTTGGCACCTCGTTAATCGTCATAATGGGTCGGCTACTGGTGGTCAACAGGTTGCCACTGCTACTCATCACCGTGGACGCCGTGGAGAACAAAGTGTTGATTAGGTAGCTGCCACTAAACTGACTCTGCTTCCGCTTGGCATGATGCAGAGCCTGCTCCTTGATGTAGGTCTGCAGCAGAACATCCTCACCCTCGGCCTCGTGCTTGGCCTGCTCCTCCATTTCGGCGGAGATGCGAACCTTGTCCGAGACAGAGATCAAGGTCTTCATGAAGCCGCTCTCATTGCCGGAGCTGCCAAAGATCACATCGTGCATTTGCTGGGCCTGCGACTTGGGCAGATCGTGAACGGGCGGCGGCGGCACTGGCAGTGGCGATGGCGAAACGGCGGCTGACATGGAACCGCGCGGCTTGGTCAGATCCATGGGAGCGCTCTCCTCGCTGGCCAGGCTGCGCTTTGGCTTGGACTCCTCCGGATTGGAGTAATACTGTTCCTGCTTCTGATAGTCAAACGGTGGCTTTGGCGAGGTAAATGAGCACACCAAACGCTTCGGCAATGAGCCCGAAGATCCGATGCTGTTCGCGGGACTGGCGGCGGGCAGAGGTGTATCCTGCAGCATTTGTGGATAAGGCGACACGCTCTGTGGAATGGGCGGCGTCATCGAAAGCGACAACAGGCACCTGGCTGCCTCGTGCTCCTTCAACCGGGACTTGGACTCGTCTGTGTCTAAGGGAAGATGGTGATTTTAGTTTAATTTTCAAAGGATTTTGTATTCCTTGTTGTACTCACCACTACTCTCCGATTCATTGTCGCTGTAATCATCCGAATCGGACTCTCCTGCCATTGAGGAGGTGCGTCCTCCTGCCGAGGTCGACGACTGCTGATCAAAGTCCATGTCCACATCCAGGAACTCGCCATCGGCTGGCATGGGTCCTGGGTTAATGCCCAGTTCAATGCACTTCTTGAAGTGGGTCTTGGACTGCATGTGCTTGGTCAGGTTGCCCTTGGTCTTGAAGCTGCAAAGAGAAGATTGGACTTTAGAATGTTTTGGAAAAAGAGATTACACTCTCCCATCGACTCACCTAAAGTTGCAGTGACTGCAGGTGAAGGGCCTCACGTCCGTGTGGGTGCGTATGTGCTTCTTCAGCATCGAGGGCTTCTTGCAGCGGATTCCGCACTCTGAGCACACATATCTGCCACGTCCCCGGCCCCGGATGTAGGTGTAATCCTCGTGCGACTCATAGCCACCGACCAGAGGCTGTCCCGAGGGACTGGTCTCCAGCTTTTTGGCCTGCGCCGCCGCCTCCTCCTCCTCGTTCGCCTTGGCCGCCACATTGGCCTCGCTTAAAACCGACACTGTGACAGCTGATGGCGATGCCTTAAGCTGATTCTGATAGAAGGCACTGGCACTGGCACTGACCAAGGTGGAGGTGGAGCACACTGTTTGCTGGGAGGAGACCACATTGTAGCTCAGTTTCCCCAAGCCAGCCATGGCGGTGGAGCTGCCATTACCCAGCATCCTTTGCCGGGAGTCGTACAGCGACATCACCTTCTTCAGCTTGAATCCCAGGGGATGCGGTTGGTTCTCCTCGCACACCTGCCACACGCTGTACATCGACAGCTTGTGCATGCCCGCCACATACGAGGGCTGCGGACAGTTGACCGTGCAGTAGAACATCTTGGTGCTGCACTTGAGACCCAGGTAGGTGTAGGCATGGCCATTAAGGTATAGTTGCACACAGGACTTGGAGGGACGCGGGGTCTCTGGCGAGATTAATGGCAAAGTGTTGGCCGTGGGCGTAATCCCATGATGACGCTTGGGCGTGAATGTGCCCGGTTTTAGTGGCAAACTGGTGGGTCGCAGGAACTTTGATTTGGCTGAGGTACTCTGACCAGCCGCCTCCTCCGTGGCACCCCCATTGGGCGTCTCCACGTGGAGTGGTGTCAGCGGCGATGTCTCTTGCTGTTTCCCAGCGATCACATTGTCCAGATTAAAGTGTCGCACTTCCGGTTCCGTGGTCGCCTTGACGTTATCCGCCATTCGCAGAAAGTTAAATGGCGCCTTCTTCGGCGTCGTCTCCTTGCTGTTCCACTGCAGTGCCTGCCGTTGGGCAGGAGTCGGTGGCTGGCGGCTGAACTCGCTGGGCAAATTCTGGACTCCGCCAAAGGGCGACAGAGCCTTCAGCTCACCAGCAACGCCAGCTGCTCCCATTAGCAGCGGACTGGGTTGCTTGCGATTGGGGCTACGTCCACGACCCGAAGGAACCGGCAACTGCAGCTGCTGTGGCGGCGGTGGCAGCAAAGGCATCTGCGGCGTCAGACTTCCTGGCCCTGGAATCCCGGGCACATAGGGAATGGGCGTTACGGGAGTGGTTTTATCGCCTCCAGCGCTCATTGGCGGCAATGTTAGCGGATTGAAGGCAGTTATCGAGTTGATGGGCGGAAACTGAAAGTGCTGTGGACCGGTGCTGACGCCAAGCAGTCCACTGCCACTGATCAGGGCCATGCGTTTGCGCTCCTTGCTCGATCCTGCATCGTTTGCCTTGGCCGAAACCTCCTGGAAGCTTCCACCGGATAACAAGGGTGTACGTATCATCTTGGGACTGTTTTCCAAGTCGGGGCATTCCGAAATGGGAATCATGGTGCCACCTGACGATGTAAACCTGCGTAGACGCTCCTCTTTCACGGGCTGCGGCTCCGGCAGGCTGTTGTTATTGTGATTGGTGAAGGGAAAGGAGAATGCTTGCGAGGAAGAGGCGGAAGATGTCGAGGCAGCCAGATCGCTGGTCTTCACACGTTTGGCATGCGGAGCCTCTATATCCAAGCTGGCAAACTGGCGATCTTCGTGCATTTTTGTTATGACCACCGAATCCTGAGCTTTGCGGGGGGCATTCTGCTGGGCATAGTCCACCAACGGTGTCTTGCCAAGCAGGGGACCTGGCGATGGCAGTGGTGCATCTACAAAGCGCAGACCCTCAAGGGGCAGTTGTGGCGCGGGAACTGGTGCCGGTGCAGAAGCAGGAGCAGTTGCTGTAGTGGCTGTCACAGTTGACGTTCTCGCTGGCGTCTGCGCTGCATTCAGGCGACTCGCCACCAGACTGCTCCGCTTGGTCTTCAGCTGCGACCAGGCCAACTTGGCCAGTGATAGCGGATTCTTCGAGTTGGCCATGTGACTCTTCAGCTCCGGCAGACTTAACGAGATCGAGTTGGAGCGGAAGGGCGACGAGGCTGGACTCATTGGTGCACTGGAGCTCGCATCCTGGCAGTAGGTGCTGTTGTGCAGCTTCAGATCGTCCGCACTGCGGAATTCACTGGCACAGATCGGGCACGAGTAGACGGCATCGTCGCCCTCTCCAATTGGGACCGCCAAGCCGCGTGCATTCAGTAGCAGGTTCTTGATGATTGAATTATTAATTTGCCCAGCTGGTGGTGTCACCTTGGAGCTAGTGGACGAAGTTCCCGAAGTGGTGGGCGTGGCTGGCACAGAGCTGTTCGACAATGAGCTTACGGGCACTGTAATCACGGCGGGCTTTGGCTTCGCTGACAAGTTCAAAGGCATCACATGCACACCCGTGGCCGGTTGGTCCATTTTAGCCACTGGCGTTGCGGGATCCTGGCGATATTGCATGGTCTGCATGGTCTGCATGGGCAGCGGTGAGGGTGGCGGCGGCAGCTGCTGCTGTTGCTGCTTGACAGGTGCCGGTGGGATTGATGCTGGCTTGTAGCTATTTCGCTTGATTAAACCATTTGGCGGCTCCAGCAGTTGTTGCTGTGGTGGCTGCTGCTGCTGCTGGCTTTCCTGCTGCTGCTGCTGTTGCTGTTGCTGCTGAAGTGCGTACATATAGTGCTGTTGCTCAAGTGCCGATTGCTGCTGCAGTTGCTGCTGCTGCTGCTGAAGTTGCTGTTGCTGCTGCTGTTGCTGTTGTTGCTGCTGTTGCTGCTGCTGCTGCTGTTTCTGGACTATGGCTTGTGCCAAATTCACCTTAGTCTCCCGCTCAGGCATCTGTGCACTCAGGTTGTGGCTGTTGTTGCTGTTCGCATGCAATGCCGCCGCCGCATTGGCCGCATTGTTCGTGCTGTTGTTGGCATTGTTGAAGCTGCGGGAACGATTCAGCTGCTTGGGGTACTTCTTCTGCAGCAGAATCTCCTTGTTCTCCACTATAGCCTCGTTTTGTGAGATCAACTTGGAAATGTGCTCCTGCACCTTTGCCACATTCTAAAAAAAGATTTTCAATAATTATAATTAATTATTAGTTTAAAAATTAAATAATAAAAACTCTTAAAAAAAACACTTACCACTTGCATGCTGCCACTGGAGCTGGCAAAAGTGCTGAGATTGGCGGCGGCAGCAGGCGTGGGCGTGGCAGGTGCTGGTGTTACATTGGAAACCTGACTGTTGGCTCGCACCAGCTATACACATACAAAAATAATTTTTATTAATGAAGAATATTTCTTAAAATATAAAAGATTAAAAAAAAACTAACCTGTTGAGGCGGAAGACTTGGTGGCTGCTGTATTGGCGTTGGTGCCTTTACCAAAGGAGAGTGTTGCTGCTGCTGCTGCTGCTGATGCGCCAGGTGGATTTGTTGAAGTTGCAATTGCTGGAAGACCAGTGCATTGTGATGAATGGCCGCCGCCGTTGGATCTTGGTTATAATAGGGAGACTGTCCCAGGTAATAGACACCGGCCGGTGGCACTGGCGGCATGGAGGCCAACAGGCTTTGCTGGGCATGCAATTGGTGCTGCAGCTGCATTTGAAGCTGGTGCGAGTTAATGTGGTTCTTCATTTTCATCTGTGTGCTGGGCGAGAGCGTGGGATGTGCCAGCGATGGCTGCTGCTGCACCAATGGCAGCTGAATGGATAGCTTCTGCTGGGCCAATTGCTGGTGTTGTTGCTGCTGCTGCTGCTGTTGTTGCTGTTGCAACTGCAACTGTTGCTGCTGCTGCTGCTCCTTGCTACTGCCTGGGGCATACAAGGAGGCATTGTGGAACTTGGGCTTATATGGCTTGTAGTCAATGGACTGACGATGCTGGGCAGTGGCCGAATGTATATTTTCCGCCGTTGTGGGCGGCAAGGTGCCAGCAGCCGGCGAGCCCAGCGGCAATTGTTGCATATGCTGCGGGAGTGGTGGCGGCTGCTGGATGTAGGCGCTCTTGGCCGCCGACAGCGTGGAAGGTGAGGGTGTGGGCGAACTCATGGGCTCATCGTATGGCGAACCAGCGCGACTTGGCTGCAAAAAATTCCAAAATAATTCAGGGAAAACCCTTTTTAACATTTTTCAACTTCAACTTACCAATTCCGAACTACTGTTGCTCAGCTCAGCATCCTGATCGGACAGCCCATCGTCGGCATCCGCGGGCACTTCCAAACCCCTGGCTCTTGCCGCATGCGACCGGGAGCGACAGTGCTTGTACAGATTGCTTTTGGTCTTAAAGGCAATGCCGCAGGTGTCACAGGGATATGGCCGTTCGTTGGTGTGGGCCCGTATATGCTTCTCCAGCACCGAGGGCTTGGCACAAATCAGATTGCAGTATGGGCACACATAGCGTCCGGCCTTCTCGCCGGCTGCTGCTAATGCTGCTCCACTGCCTCCGCCTCCGCCTGGTATCCCACCTCCGCCTGCAATCCCGGCCCCTCCCGCTGTTGGCTGCGTCAGTTGCTGATGCTGGGCAAAGGTTGCCGGCGACAGTGTGGCATTCGCCGCATAGTTACTGCTGCTGCTGCTGTTAGTCAGCGGCGTTCGCGTTCTCGCATTCAATGCTGCTTTGTGGCTATTGCTCTCCTCATGACCAATGGCATTGACATGATTGCTATTTACAAAATTGGCACTGAATTCTTGTGTGGTGGTGGCGGCGATGGCAGCGGTCGGCGGTCTATTTTGCTGCTGAGGCTGAGGCTGCGCCGGTTGCTGTTGGGTCAAATGGTGACCATTGGTGACCATCGCCGCAGGCGGTGGAGGTGACAATGAGCTATTTGAGGACAGCGATGTGGTGCGCATACCGGCATCAGCGGAGGTCAAGTGGCCACCGTTCGCCGTCGCATTCCCGCTCTCGACATCTGTGGTGCTGGCCAAACGCTTAAACTTCTTGTGAAGATACCGTTGAATATTGCTGGACCAATCCCCAAGGGCGGGTCCATCGGTGGCGGGAGTGTTGTTGCTGTTATGATTGTTCGTGGCGATGGCCACTGGCTCCTTGCTGCTATTGGTGGCGCTGTGGCTGCTGCTGCTGCTGCTGTTGACTGCTGCCATCTGTTGTAGCGTCATTTTGCTATCACTTAGATTTGCTTTATCTTTACTACACTTAAATTCATAATTATTCTCACTAATACTATTATCACTGTGGTGGTTGTTGTTGTTGGTATTATTATTATTATTGTTGTTGCTGATGATGTGGTTGCTGCTGTCGGCGATTGTCGGCAGCGGCAACTCGCTCAGTTTATCTCGTGTACTTGTACTGGGTTTGCTATTGCTAGTAGCAACATCTGTTGCTGCTGCTGCTGCTGCTTTGGAGGCTGTTGACGTTGGAGCTGGTGCTGCTACTGTTGCATCTGTTGCTGCTGCTACTGCTGCTGCTGCTGCTGCAAGTCTGTTAGCTTTGTTTGTTGCTCTCTGGGTGACTGTTGCAGTTTCCCGATATGTTTGCTTCTTTGTTGATGTGACGTTTGTTGCTGTTACTGCTGTTGCTGCTGCTGCTGCTGCTGCCGCTGCTGCTGCTGTGGCACGTCGCGTATTGTTCACTTTATTGGTCTTGTACTGTTTGCCTGCGGTCTTGTAATGCTTGGCCGTTGTGGTGCTTGCATTTTCCATATTATTATCAAATTTATTAACCTGTGACGTATTTGCAGCGGGCTCATCTAAAGAAATGAACGAGAGAGAAAAAGAAATCCAAGCATTAATTTCATGTTATTCGCATAATTTAATTTGAGAGATAATGCTAAATGATATATCCATGATTTCCTTGCTTAAACGTATATTTCTGCACACTTTTAAGCCAAATGGCTGAGGCTAACCGCTAACAACCCGTTTTGGCCGCAGGAAAGCAACTGTTTATTCCTGCCGGCCGCGAACTTGGCCGCATTTCCTCTGCAATTAAATATTTACTTCCAGCTAATATGTATTCCCTTTAGTGGTGTGAATAATTTAAATGCACTTGCTGTTGGCCTTTGGATTTCCCATGACATTTCCCCCAAATAAAACTCAAACCCCTTATTATATTAATATTTCAGGCACCCTATCAGCTCTAATTGGGGACTCAATCTTATCTTCAGCGCGAGCATTCCACAGATACTCAGCGCTCATTTTCCCGAGGAAATGGCGATCAATCCAGCAGAGCTGCAGGTGAATCACAAATCGCCAAATTCCCATTGAAAATCAATTTCCGCGACACTGTGAACGTGTCAACATCGCATCGATAAAGCATAATGGCAAAAATATTTCGAGTGTCTTTTTTTTTTTTTTTTGTTGTTGCCCCCTGTTTTTTTTTTATCAACTTTCTATTTTGAATCCCCGGCGACGGCGGCAGCGAAAAAAGTCAACAAATTGAATTTAGTTAAGGTTAAGCCCCACCTGTTGCACACACATAAACCACAAAAAATAAAAAGAAATATAACAAGCCAGACGACGACAGCCGAACAAAAAAAAACATACAGCGAAAACGGTACGAAAATCCAAGAGAGGTGACAAGTGAAGTGTAATGACTGTTGCTGTCGCTGCCTCTGTTGTCGTTGTTGTTGTTGTTGTTGTGGGGGCTACCTTATCACAGAGCTTGCACACATGGAATGTGTGACAACAGTGCGTGTCAGTGATATATAGCCCTAGGACTAAATAAGATAAAAAATATGCGAAAAAAAACTAAATTCATGACGTTTAATTTGTCAATTTAGTTGGCACTAGCAACGCTAGAACCTTTTAAGAATTATATTGTATCTTAATTAGCAAAAGCCTTAGCTTTTATTTAAAATGCATTTTCATGATTATATCAGGGAATAATAAATCTAATAATATTTCACCAAGGCTTTACAGTAAACATCGCAACATCGCTACAACCTATTAGTAATTATAACGTTTAGATAACGAATTTCTTTAAAGTAAGAATAACAAATAAATCATTTTAAATTTCAAAAACTAAACTATAACTTTAGTTTCTTATACCAAACATTTGTATGAACCTTTTGGGAATTTTAAAGTTTCTAATAAAGCCCTAATGTGTAGTTAAGATGTCTTATAACACATGTTTAATGATACAACAATAATATAAGAACTCTACTCTTTCACGATATTTGCTAGATTTTAATATTTTCAAACCAACTTTATTTCTTCAGTTAAGTATTTTAAATTTAAACTTTCTGCTTTCACAGTCTTCTTTGTTGCTAAGATTATGTGGCTCACTGTTGTGTATATATTATATGACTAGCTTGTCGGACGATTAGTAAGCCGGGGCAGTTCTCAAATCACAATCACATACACAGACGATCAACGGCAGGCTGAAAAACTCACTGGCAACCGAGTTGGGTCGCGTTAATTGACTCGACTGCGACTGTTTAGCATTCAGCGTTATTATTATACACATTATACGGCTTTATACGATCGCAGCGACTATCGTCTCGCCCCAGTGTTTACTCAATTCGTTATCAGCAGTTATAGGGCTTTCGAGCCGTGCGACCGCAAAAATAAAAAAAGAATTGCCTAAAAGTTCCATTGATAATGCCAAGCTGTATATACGTATTACGTATACGTACATACGTACAGCTGAAAATAGTGGGTATAATATATTTCGGCTATGTGTCTGTGTGTTTGCCAGATTCATTATCATTATCAGTTATCAGTGGGGGACTATCGTGCGCCTGAGTCAGAAACAAAGCCCCCGATAAGCGATCCCCATTGTAACCGAAGTGATTGGGAATTCGCCGGACTGCAGACGCTTTGACGTCAGTTATCCGATATACATATACTATATATGTACATGTATTTATTTAGCTGTCAGATTGTCAGCTTATTGGGCAATTAAGTGGCATTCGTCGACGTCGCTGCTGTTGCTGCTGCTGTTAGCGATTAGCTGCTCGGGGATCCAAATCCTAATTACATAATCACGTGTAGGAAATATGTGTATGTACTTAACTTATTAATAAACGAATGAGTAGGTCAATTACAAGGCGCCAACTGCGCCACAATTGAAATATTTGCTGCGGAGCGACGACTAGTTAGGCGATTACATGGAATTTCTGAGAAGTGGGCGGGGGATCAGCAGTTTGTTTGTTGCTAATAAAAACAAAAGCGGAACAGAACAGCAAAAACAGGCACAATTGCCTGTTAAGAAGTGTCAAAGGCAAATGTGGACTAAATAAATATAACACTTCATTGTAGAAAAGTATCTTAACCTACGTTCTAAATAAATTAAATGAATTCAGAGGATTAAATAAGCCCAAGAATCCTAAATTTAAAAATATTTTGATATTTTTTTGGGGATTATATTTACATTCAATAATAAAGATTCAGCCACTTTGCATCCCCAAATATACAAAATAGCAATTTAGGAAGTCCAGCTGTACACCAGCTAGAACTTCAACTAAATGACTCGACAAACTAAAGCCACCAACAGGCACAACAATATAATAAAATCAAGCTACTGCAGATAAGCTAATCAGAATGGAGAGCTTTTAAAGACCACAGCAGCAATTAAAACCAGAAGACTCCTATTCCAAGATACCCTTACACAATACACAGAGAACAAAGTGCAAATATACTTTAAATGTGCTTGTGACGTTTCCCAAGATCTTTCTTTTACATCACTCGGCTATTTTCATAAAGTAAATCCATTTGGCACAGCCGTGAAGTAAATATTTAAATGACATTTTCCTTATCACGAAATTTCGTTTAACGATTTCAGTTCTAATTACGCTAGTTTGCCAGCATTTCCAGGCGTGAAAATATCAAGTAAACGTGAAACACATGGGGAATGCTTTTTCTATATGCACAAACTGAATAATTTGCATTCTCATTTACATGCAATTTTTTATTGAGCCAGTCAGGCGAAAAACAATTGCCCCTGTTCAAAGTGCAATAAATAAAGCTATAGCAAATTATCAGGCAGTGATGTGAGGGTGCACTGCAAATATGTACAGTGGCGGACAAAAGTCTACATACGACCCCCTTTTTTCGATTTTCTCCAATCC
>JAEIIJ010005771.1:0-12186 GCA_018904815.1 Drosophila ogumai
TTTAAAAATTTTACTATTTTTATAACAAAATCGCAATACGAATTTTCTTTATAATCGGTTTCAAACGGGCCTGTGTAAATATGTATGTATTATCTTATATGCATGATATATCTTTTCAAAAACAGACAGTTTTTAATATCTCTGAACATTTCATATTAAATTTATATGTATTATTTAATTATTATTAAATTTGTTATCTCTGTATTTGGTGAGAATAATATCATAAACATTCCAACTTCGAGTGACTACTGTACTTATATAAATGGCGCTGTATATAACGGACATTTAATGGACATTTTATTTAAACATTTACATCTGTGTATGGTTTTTGTTTAGCAATAATAAAAAAAAAGCAAATAATTTACAAGCAATCTAAACATTTAATACTTTGTTTCGAAAGAAAAGAAGATAACTTTATTGTTGTATTTTTAAATATAACGGCGGGCACGATCAGACATCGATAATAAGCAGGAAAATACCAAAATAGTACATAAATCTAAAATCGATATCGATAAACCCCTCTTGGATATGGGTATTTGTGAACGGTCGCACTAAACAGCTGGTAAAAACACCGATTTTATCGATGTTCTGCCAGCACTAATAACAAATTAACAAAGAGCTATGTGTCGGTTGCTAATTATCCTTGTTTTACTCGTAATAATCGTAGTTTCTTACTTCTGGTGGAAACCAGAAGCGGGCGGCACCAATACCGATGTCCTGCCCGTGGTCCTGTGGCACGGCATGGGCGACACTTGCTGTGCTCCCTTCAGTTTGGGTGCCATCATGTCGCTGATTGTGGAACAAACAAAGGGCGGCTTCGTTCGATCCATTGAAATTGGCGACAACATTGTGATGGACTTTCAGAGTGGCTTCTTCCTTCACCCCAACGAGCAGGTGGACTATGTGTGCAAGGAGCTGATGAAGGACGAGAGGCTGGCCAAGGGCTACAACGCAATTGGCTTCTCGCAGGGCGGCCAGTTTCTGCGGGCTGTGGCCCAGCGTTGTCCCCAGCCGCCAATGCGAACCCTAATTTCGTTGGGTGGCCAGCATCAGGGCATCTTCGGGCTGCCCATGTGCCCGACACTCAGAGAAAAGTCCTGCGAGTACATTAGCAAGCTGCTCACCACAGCCGCGTATACAACGTGAGTGAATTAAGGATTTTAATTAAATAATATAAATAATAAAAAATATTTCATCAGCAAGGTGCAGGAGGAACTGGTTCAGGCCACATATTGGCATGATCCCATCATGGAGAATCGTTATCGCTTGGGCAGCACTTTCCTGGCGGACATCAACAACGAGGTGTACCTTAACACTTTCTACAGTGAAAATCTCAACAAGCTTAAAAAGTATATAGATAAATCCCAAATATATATCAGTATCTAACTCTCTCCTTCCTGCAGATTTGTAATGGTCAAGTTTCTAAACGATACCATAGTCCAACCAAAGGAGTCGCAATGGTTTGAGTACTATACCAACGGGCAGGACAAGCTCATTACGCCGCTAAAGGACAGTAGAGTTTATACAAATGTAAGCTTATCCATTAACGTTTACAACAAATGAAAGCAAATCTCAAGTACTCCATATATACCCCTCTTACAGCTGCGCCTGGACAAAATGGACAAGGCAGGCAAGCTTGTTTTCCTCGGCGTTGAGGGTGACCACTTGTCCATATCCAAGGAGTGGTTTATCAAGAATTTAGTGCCTTTGCTGCTTGAAAAATGATCCAAGATGATCAGAAAATGTGTGATAATGAAATGAGATATTTGTGACAAAAGGTATTTATATATTGGATTGAGGAAACACACTTTTTTGATACACTTTTAATATGTTTTTAATATAGACTTTTAATAAATTCAGTTGGGACATACAAAATGTGTTTGTGTTTTCTTTCTTTCATTCACTGTTTGTTTTAATTCTTTAACTAGTTAGCTTAACCATTAGGATTTACGTCTCTTAAGTATGTTGTTGTGCCCGATATATTTCTCGGAAATATTCAATGCAAGGCAACCGCGTGTTCCGACTAAAATCATTCGTAATTACTCCGTTTATATAAACATATATAGATATATATATATGTATGTATGTTAGGAATATATATAACGCTATGTACATGAGGCAAAATAACAAAAAAGTAGTAGCTTAGAGTAAAACCATAGACAGATATATATATATAAAGATATTGATTTTGGATTTGGATTCCACGATCATTTCACAGGCAAAACGGATGGAAAGGAGCAATGGAGAGAGGGGCGAGGGAAAGTCCGGTTCATAATTTGGACTTTGGATTTGTGTTACGTGCAAAAAAGATCTCCGGATCCTTGTGCGGACGCTGAATCTCGCGATAATTGTTGACTATCTTTTTGGACTCATCTTTGGGACACGATTGCAAATTGCGAAAAACACTGACCTGTGAAATAAATAATGATACATTATAAAATATATATTAAATATATATGGTATATAAAACCCACCTGGCCGCGCGACACATAGATGGGTGTGCGGTAAATGATCCAGGTGACACTCTCAAAGTACGGCGCCGTTGTCAGCGAACCCTTGTAGGTATAATAATGCTTGCTCAACTCCTGCAAACCAATCCATGACAGGCAATCTAGGTAGGAATTAAAAAATATATTTTAATCATACATTATTAACTATATATTTCATTTAGTTATTTACCGGAATCCAGCGACGCACTCGTTTGAATCTTCTGCACATTTCGTATGCCCTCGGTTATCTTCTTGAACTCTGGACAATCCTTTTCGCCGCACGCCTGTATGAAGAAGGCCACCACGGCCAGGCCATCGGGCTTGTTCTTAGCCTCGGCAAAATCCTTGTACTTGGCATTGTAGTGTACGGCATGCGCCTCCATTGAGTACTTCATGCCCTCCAGCGTATGCTCGCAGCCGGATTCATCGCTGTCGGACCAGTGAAAGTGCAGCTGCTCGAACACATACATGTCCGTGTCCAAGGCACCGCCGATAATATATGGTTGTTGCTTTCGTTTGCTGAAAGTTACCATTGCCGAGGTGCCGGTATTTTGGACTCTTGCCACTCCCACAGGCTCCCAGTGACCATGGTATTCCAGGGGATCCACATCGTCAATGTGCTCGATTGCACGATTGCTGATCTCGATGGGGGATTGTACGGGCATTGCTTTCTCTGTTTCTCTCTCTGTCTCCCTCTTCGTGTGTTTGTGTCTCTTTCTGTCTTTTGGTTGACTGATTCCTCCTGGGGGACTGGTGTTTGGAAATCCTAAAATGTATATGAAAATGTTTTATAATCATATTATTCTAAAGGAAAAATTATCAAAAAGTTGTGCCTATAAAAAAAAAATGCTTAAATGTGTATATTATCAATAAAATCAATTTAAAAAAAAGTGCTAAAAAAAATGCTAAAAAATAAGGCAACAAAGTATTTGAAATCTCAAATGATCAGTAAATTTGTGGGCCTCTTTTTAAATGTATTTTGAATAATATTTTTAAATATAAAAAATTTAGTTCATTCCATTTTAGAAAAATATCTAAACCCATGCCCAATTTATATACTTGAATTTAATAAATAATTATAATAGCAATAAAAACTCTAAAACTTAAAACTTAAAGCATATATTCAATCTTTTTCGTAGGCACCTGTTTCCTCCGGTTTAAAAAAAGCTCCCAATTCCTAAACTCCTAGCACCGTCTCCAATTCCGGACTCCAGTTCCGTTTCCGATTTCCGATTCCTAGCACCAAATAATTCCGCGATAGCTTCACCTCGGCGACAACCTATGTTATGTGAGCTGCGTCCAGGTATTTCTTCTTCCGGAGCTTGTAGACACGCCCGCGATTGTCGTCGGCGCTGGCGTCCAAGTGCGATGACAGCAGCGCAGCTCGCGGCAGCGGCGGCAGCGACGTCGACGTCGTGGTGGCGACTGCTCCGCTGGGCGCTCGCGTCTCGGAAAAGTTCTCTATGCCGGCCGGCGCCTTCAAAACCGACGCACGCCTCTCAACTACTGCTGTTATAACTGCTGCCGCACTGGATGCTCCTCCTCAAATGACCGTGCCCAATTTTTTTCGTTTCGATGTGAGCACCTGCAAGAGGTCGGGGAACACGGATACGATTATGGTTAGAAATGGATGCTACAATTTACAAATTTGTGTGTGTGTGTGTTGGGTTGGCTCCTCAAAGTTTATTATTTTGTTTGTATTTTATTTTTCAAATATTTATGAAATATATGATTAAAAAAAAATTAGAATAAAGAAAGGATCTCAAAGAGGATCAAATTCAATTAAAATTTAACCATGCAACTAATAAACTCTGCAATTAGACGACTTAAGAGCTAAAAACTGCACTGCAGGCGGCATCTTGAATTATTGGAAAACCGGCCCCACAACAAATGTTTTGATTTACAGTTAATAAACATGCTTTAGCAGCTTAATTTATAACAAAAGCAAACACTTGCCTTTAAGAATGAAAATACCTGAAATATCTGGTAAAATCTAGTTCCTGGAAGCAGTACGAGACTGGGAAACAGGAGCCGGCAATTGAGGGTCACTGAATCAATTAAATGTTTAGCAATTCGCGTGACGTGGATCCGCCCACACCTTACCACCCTTCCCCTCCTCCCTATGGAAAATTGACACCCGCCGATGCATTTTCTCTCCCACTCTTGATTATCCATTTGTGTAATTAAATGTCTTTATCAAATAGAAAAACCTCCTCTTTTCTTCGAGCCGCCGATATTCTCCTTAAATATTCTCCACTTAAATATTCCCGAGGCCAAAGTACAATAGTCCGCAGTCCATTATCTTGTTTGCACTATTTTCTAAGTTTTCTATTGATTTTCGATTTTTACTTTATTTTCACTTTTTATTAAATAATAAAAAAAAAACCAACCAATTGAAAGTGTGGAAGGAAGAAAACGTTGGGCAATTAAATATTGATTGGCAGGAAAATTATTGCAAACGAAGGCGTCAGCAACAAAAGTGATGTATAACAATCAGAGAATGTGGAAAAGTACGTTAATATTCTGCAGATATAAAGGTATAAATCCAATCGATATGAAGTGTTCATAAAAAATAATTGTGGGCCAATGAGACTGACGGGCAGTGATTTAAAAGTCTGAATGTACTGTTAAAGATGGAACAATTTGATATATATAAAATATAAATATTATTCGAATTAAATTTTTAATTTTAATTTTTTTTCTTTCATCTTTAGGCTATGATATACCAGTTTTTGGCCTTTTAGTATCATAAATATATCTATTAGTTTGTGGAATTTCCTTCTGGAAATATTAAAAATTTTATTTAAATTTTTTCAAGTTATTATAACTTAATTATGTCAAGTTAATAAGCTCTTTATAATATTGTTTTTATTTTATATGACTTTAGGTATTCGTAAATAAAAAGCGGTAATCGCAGAGGCAGGTGTCGAAACGTAATTAAGATAAGAACCTTGAAACTTTGCACGTCTTTAAGACAGTAACACATTAAATATGGTTTTAAAGATTTTTCGGGGTTATTGCTCAATTTAAAGCGATGTTTTTCACATAAACACACACTTGATCTGGGAGAGAAACACTTTCTAGAAACCCAGACGAGAGGGCCATAAACTGAATGCTTTTTCTATCGATTTTTGAGTAGCCTTAAAGCCAGATTAACACGACTAATGTGAAATAATATTTGGGAACCAATAAAGCCAAATATGATTTTAATTGACAGTTTTATAATCCACCAGCAGTCGCAGAGAGAGAGCGATAAAGGTACACATACACTCCCAGTTGTAGACATACAGGTGCAAGGTGTCAAGAAGTCGTTCGACAGACGCAAGTAGGAGAAGCTTATCGCCAGTGGAACCGATAGGGGAACTTGAGCCATATATTTACGACAGACATAATGGGGGGACCCATATAATAAGCCCCAGCCATCGGCGATCACAATGAAAGCATTTCCACACCAGTTCCAAGGCTGGAAACTAGATACTTTTGGCTTCAATTCGATCACATGCGATACAAGTATCCACGATATATACATATATATAGTATATAGAAACCAGAAACTTCCAGAACTAAGACTTGACTCAGCTGAAAATTGAATTTTGCATTGGTCATTGGCCTTTTTTAGGAAATACATGTATCACAGATAGCTTATCTAAATCATGATACCTTTGCTCTCTCTCCTTCGTCACCATCAAATAAAAATTTCAATGTATGGTCAAGTGCACTCAATTTCACTTTTTGATTTTGATTCACGTGATTTTTAGAATCTGTCAGATATATTTAGGTTGCCTGTTATCATTCAAGATTGATCACTTGAGGAGAACAAACACATTTCAATTAGGGAATTTGTACCTTATCTTATCTATATTTTTTTGGGTTTTTACTCTTATTTTATGTTTAGTAGAATTTATTCAGTAAAATCCTAAATGTTGTATAGTAATATTGTCCCGAATCAAGATATGTTCAACTAAAATGAACATTTCCTTTGGAATTGACACATTTAGTTCTATTTTTGGGGCTTGCGTGTTGAAGTCACTTGATAAAATCTAATTCAACTAATTAAAGCAAACTTGCTATTTCCAGATTTTACCGACATTTTTGCTTGGCATATACATTCATACATATGTACTTATAAGTATGAGTATGAGTATGAGCACCTGATGCTCTGCTCCCTTATCTTATCCAAGATATATATGATGTTTTTGTATTTCTCTGACATCCATTTTTATTTATCTTTTATTTGTACGAAATTGCAGATTCCAGATTCCATACAGTGCCTTACAACTGTCTTTTTTAGAGTTTTTAAAAAAATTTATGAAATCGTTTTCCAGATTATTCCTAATAATACATTTGTAAATATGTAAATATCCACTATAATATTGGGTACCTTTAGGTTATAAGGATACTACAGCTGTTATTTAAGTTGAATTGGGTGATAAACATGGGAGTTATTAGTCAATAACGTTGTAACCTCCTATTATCTAATTATACTACTCGTTCTCGCTTTTGCCTGGCATGGCTTTTCAAGTCTTGAACCGTGGTTTTAAGCTAGAACAATCTAAAATGAAACTTATATTATGATAAAAATAATTTAGTTAATAAACTCTACAACCTCAATTTTCCCATTCAAGCTAGAGAGATCCATCCTTAAGGCAACTATAACTTTTTTTTTGTTCAGTTCCTACAGAAAAAAATATATATACAATAATTAAAAATTACTTTATAGTTCAAGATATCTGAATTTTCTTACCCTCCCCGATATACAGGTTCCAAAGTCTCTCCTACCGCTTACATGTTCCCTGTTATCGCACTTAACGTTTTTACTATCTGCATTAAATTACACAACTAATGGTGAGTAAACGTAAATACATATACGGAAAATCGTATTTATAGCCGGCAGTATTTGTGTTATCATTATGATAGAATTTGCATAGAGTGGAGAGGATTTTTTCGGCCATTGATAAGGTGGCGATGGTGACCGAAATGAATTCTCGATGACATTAGATGGGTGGAAAATTAACGGAGCCGAAGCTCAAGTGCCTATGTATATTTCAAGTGGTTCGATGCGAATCGGACGTCAGCTGTGGCCTTGAAGGGGAGCTGCCGATCCTGGGTGTGCTAACCACCAAGCAAGGGGCGTGGCCAACGGACAGTTATGTGTGTTCTTTTGCAGATAAAAAATGTGGAAAAAAACATGACAATTAGGGATGTTTCTATTAACTTAAAATTTAAATTTATATCTTAGAACCTGGTCAGGCATAGATTTCCAGAAACACCCATAAGATCATGAGTCAGACAGAGAGTTCAGTATCTTAAATAGTCAATCCTCTTTAAGCTGGTTTTGTTGCTCCATTTTCGCTTTTGTTTTTCCAATATTTTGCTGACACTATATTGAAACAATTGTTTACATAAAAAAGTACCACTTTTTCATTGTTTTCTGTAAATTCCCTTCTCCTTATCGAAATGATGTCGAAACGAAACGTCAGCAATACCACTTGGTTGATATCGAATCGTAGCTGGAGCTTATCGCCTCCGCAGACGATGACGCCGCTTCTGCTGATGTCCAACATCGGATCAATGTCTCTCTCTATCTCTGGGCGGGTGGCCGTGCGGAATCAGCGAATTTATGCGGGTCGCAAGTGACCGTGAAATGGGTATGTAAGTCTGAGGGACAGACCGAAATACTTCACGATAAATATTGTAAATGTGGTTAAGTAATTGCATTGACCAATAGCCCAAGTAAGCAAACAATAGAACACAAAACTGCACAGCAAAAACAAAAGCCGATCAAATGTATTTTCAAACAAAATCCAAGTATTATCCATAGAATATGCTATATATACAGGTATAAACCAGACATTCTTCGCTAAGCAAATAATCAATACATTTTAATTATTATTTTTGACAGGAAATATGCCATGAGAAATTTTTGCCAGTGCACTGACGGCGAGCGGAACAAGGATTCCAGGAGCGGATGGTAGAGCTCCTGCGACAGACAGTTCTTAGCCACCTATGTATGACCTCATCCATCCATCAAACGCGTTATCCACCAACTGGCCGTCCAACTAGCATTATATATGGGCAAGTCAACGTTGACGAGGCGGCAGCAGGAGCAACAGGAGCTGGTCTATCGACCAAATAACAAATAACCTGCACCGCCGCGACTTGGTCTGAAAGTTGGGCAGGTGTGGGGTATGTGGGTTAAGTTATTGTGAGCTAGACAAGTGCAATATATGTACACGCAGAGGTGGGTTGTTGTTAATTCCAAGGGAGTATTTTCAAAACATAGGAAATTTAGTACATTTTGTGTGATACGAATGGAATGCACCTTAGTGTTTGCAAATAACCGTTTTGAATTCGAATTTGCGTTGTAAATCATATATGAAGTGATTAAACAACTAAAATATGACGTGCCAAAGACTAATTAAAAACAAACAAAAACCAATTAGAACAAATTATTCGCATTTGCATTGTAAACAGAATTATCAACTGTTTGTATTTAATACTAAATTTAAATTTAACAAAAACTGATAAGAGTTATTTCATATTGAATATAAATTTGTCTTGTGAACTATTATTTAAATCTTTTAATATTTTTATTTTTAGAGGAAAAGCCAAAATTGATGGATATATTTTTAACACTTAATTTTTTATGCGAGCATGTTTTAATGTCCAACAGATGGCGTCCCGGAGCCCCCTTTATCTTGTTATCAATGTTTTTCTCCCTCGCTTTTCTTCGATTTGTTTCTTGGTCACGCGAGATTAACTAAACGGTAATTTATAGGGTATTAATGTTTGTCGCTGCAGCAGCTGTTTTGCTGTTGCTGAAGCAGGAAAAGAAACCGCAGAAGCGAAAAAAAAATGAAGCAAATCAATAAAATATATTTTTGCTCTCCAAGTGCAGGGTCGCACACACACACACACACAAACAGCTGACCTTCACACTGCACAGAAGGAGAGTGTGAGAGAGGGAGAGCGAAAGAGTGCGGCACGTGAACAACAAATAAGAGGAGGGCACAAAGGGAGGGGTTGTAAAATGATGATTAACGGCAGAGCAGATACAATAATTTTTAAACTCACTGTCCCTAGTTTTTCTCTCTATACCTCTCCCTGCCTCTAAGTGCTTTTTACTCCCGCTCGATCATTTGCATTTGTTGCTTTTTTATTTGATTTTTTTTTGTTAACACATTTTTGGGACAGCGGCCGGCTTTGTTGTTTTTGTCGTGTTTGTTTTTTTCCGCGACAGACATTTTTAATAAGCAACGCACACACATTCACAAACACACACACCTAATTTGCGCATGTTTTTAATGTGTTATGTGTGTTTGCCAGTGTGTGTGTGTGTGTGTGTGTAGCGGAGTTTTTGTAAGTTTCCGTCTCGACTCATCTTCTAAAAATTTACCTGTTGATTTACTGTGTCTCCCTTTGGTCGTCGCTTTTTGCTGCTGTTCTCCGCCAAATAGTTGCAAGTCTCCTCGCAATTAATTAATTTAAACTAATTGAGATGAATCCGCATTTATGTATTTACGCACAACTTTTAACTTTGACTCGCATTCGCTTTTGCGCTCCTTTTCACACACAACACCACTGACAACAGAAACGCATTTGGTGGCAACAAAAAAAAACAACAAACGGCGAACGGAAAAAAATAAACACGAAATGTTGTGAAATCTCTTTGCGGCAAGAGAAGAGCGGAGAAGAAGAGTGGAACGCACTGCTACTTTAATTTAGATTTCTTTCGTCTACAACAATAAGACCGCACTGACAACGATTAAATATACTATCCGGTCGAAGAATAACGCTTGGTCTAGAATGGAAAGAAAAATAGCTGTTGTTTCCCCTGCAGCTGGTCACACTTGTTTTGGGGAAATGCATTTGGTACCGGTTGCCTATCGATAGGCTAACTAACGTTAATAATTATCGTTGCCGGCCTGTAATATTTTCACAATTTAATATTTTAAGAAAACTATAAGAGCATTAAAAATGGTAACTCAAGTGCGGCGTTAGGTTGTATTTAAAAACAAGCATATTTGGCAGCACATGCGTAGCGAACGCCATTTTGCTGGCGTTTGGGCACGATCAGTCAGCATGACATGCCTGTTAATACCGAAGAAATGTATGAAATGTACCTAATATTGTGTTTTAATGAAATCTTAAACAACTACTAATTGTGGAAGGCTACGTCAACTGGTTTTTGTTTTTGTCATTAAGTTATATATTATTGCATTTAATTAATTTCCACAAAACACGTTTGCCATCATGCGTTTTGACACTGTTAACTGACAGCTCCGTCTGTCACGCGCCGTCCAACCCGGTCTGACCGTGTACGCCCGTCGTTCGACCGATTAATCGCCCCGAGCCGCCCCGTGTAATCGTTTTAAGCGTCGTTGCTTCTTGCTGATTTTTCTTGCGAAAAAGTGTGGGAAAAATAAGAAAAACTATGTACATTTGACGGCCGTCAAAACTGTCAAAGTTCCGGGAATAAAGGAAGCCGAAATACCAATGGTTTATACGTAAACCCGCAGCACAAAACTTTTTCCCCCCGACCGGGACTCCTCTCTTTGTACGTGTGTTTGTTTGCGCGTGTGTTTGCCTGTGTGTGTGAGTGTGTGTGTGCGTGCGTGCCAAGAAAGTGTGTGTGTGTATGTGAAAAAAAGCCGCACACTGCAAAAAAAACGCGAATAGACGAAAAAAAATTTCATTTTCCCAACGGTCGAGAATAACCGCTAAAATTGTGGAAAAACAGGAGAAAACCCCGAAGCGGAAGAAGAAGACTGCAGCCAGTAAAATGTCTGCAGTTTATTCGCCGCAACCGCCGCAGCAGCAGCAGCAACTGCAGCCGCAGCAGCAGCAACCCCCGCCACAGCAACAGCAACAGCAGCAACCGCCCCCGAATAATGCCCCCAATCAACAGCCTCCTCCTGGTTCCGGTGTGGGTCCCGGCGGAGGAGGTGGCGGTGGCCCAGGAGGCGGCGGCGGCGGCGGCGGAGGCAGCATCTTGCCGATGGGAATGCAACAGCAGCAGCAACAACAACGACCACAAATGGGTGTACCAGGTTCACCCGGCAGCATCATCTCCGGCGGCGGTGGTGGCGGTGGCATGATGGTCACACCACCGTCCACACCGCGCGGCTCTAATGTGGTGCCGCCGCAGGTCAACTCTGCCCAGATCCAAAAGATGCTGGACGAGAACTGTGGCCTCATCCAGACCATTCAGGACTTCCAGAGCATGGGCAAGGCGCAGGAGTGCATGTCCTACCATGTGGCGTTGCACAGAAATCTGGTCTATCTGGCCCAGCTGGCCGATCCCACCATGAACATCTCCCAAATACTGCCGGTGGGTTTAGACTAAAAACATATTGATTATAATAATTGTTAATCAAACAGAAAACTAAGAAATATTATTATTTTTATATGAATATATGTATATACACTTGCCTTTATAGAAGGTAAAATTGTATTAAGAGAAAGTACTTTCTCACTTGAAAAGAATAAGGCCATCTTAAGGAAGAGAACTATAAAGAATTATTAAACAAATTAAAAATGAATATATATAAAAATTGCTGATATCTTACCATTAATTAACAAATACTTTCACTGAAGAGCTATTGAAAGAGGTTACTATTATTCTATTTAAAATATGAATATGACTTGTAATAATAATATAAGGAAAGGTTTCAATATTCTGTCAATCATTTAATTT
>JAEIIJ010005775.1:0-27494 GCA_018904815.1 Drosophila ogumai
AGAGAAATGTGGGATAAAAATATAGTTTAAAGTAACTTAAATTTAAATAAATCCTTTTAAGTATTTACACAAGTTAAATTAAAAACTTCATTATTTTAAAATAAAAACAAAACAATCCTTTTAAACAGTGTGCAAAAGTAGACTAGTATAAGTGCACTAAAGCTCTTTAGCCTCTTTTCCTTGCATACTTTTATGCTCCTTTTAAAGTGATTTTAAAACCTCATTAAATAAACTTTTAATGGATTTCAAGTGCCTACAAAAAAATCCACCTTTAATATCGACCATTCACAAGGAAAAACGAAAAATGAAAAGCCTCGTCTGGTCTACATACCGGATTGAGGGTGGAGTTGAAGTAGCCCAGCCAGAGGAATAGCGAGGCCACCGCCGTGTGGATCTCGCACTCCTTGCACAGGCTCATTGTCAGCGCCATTACGAAGAAGGGCAGCCAGCAGATGACGAAGGCGCCGGTGATGATGGCCAGTGTCTGGGCCGCCTTCCTCTCACGCTTCGCCTCCAGCAGTTGTCGCCGCTTGGCCAGCTTCTGGTGCGGATTGGCAATGCTGGCCAGTACACCGCCAATGCCCACTCCTGGATTCTTGCTGGAGGGACTGCTGCCCTCCATTCCGACTCCTTCGGAGCCTCCTCCTCCACCTCCTTCCGTCGCAGTCGCAGTCGTTGTCAGGCAGCCGGCACCGCCCATGGCGATGGACTGGGCCAGTGGCGTTATGGCATTCAGATGTGAGGCTATCAGATGGTGCTGGGTGGCATGGGCCACCTGCTGTGACAGCGTGATGATTTCATTTGCGTTGCTGGTCCGGTACTGAAGGGTTAAAGGGAGTGGAGCATAGGGTCAATGGGGTTAATCTCAAGACAAACAAAGCGAGGAGTAAACGCGAAGACATTGTCTATGAGTAGTTGGTCAGTGGCACTTTTAAAGGGAGTTTTGCTTTAAATAATTTAAATATTTTTTGGGAATTAGTAGTTAACTTGAAATTATTTTAAAAATACAAACAAAATTGTAAATTCAAAGTGAAATCTCTAAATAAATACATTATAATTTTAAAATCACTATTTGACGTTCATTTTTAATCAGAGAAAATTATTAAAAATCTTTTCTGAGCCTAAGGTTATGTTGCCCCTTACAAACTTAATTTTAATTATTTTTCCCGTAAGTTAAGTGTTCAATAATGAATTTTCTTCAAACTTACATCGTCGGCATCACTGGAAACGGTGGTGAGCTCAGTGCCCGCATGGCTTTTGTTGTCGTAGTTACTGGTACTGAACTCGGTCTCCTCGCGGGTAATGGCCAAGCTGGCAAAGTCCACGGCTATGGCGGCCACTGATCTGGCCACTGCACCCTCAGATCCTGCACAGATCGCCGCCGTATTGGTGTTGCGACCAAAACAGATGCGCATCCTTTTCCGGGGTCTCCGCTGCAGTTGGGATTCGGTTTCCCCCTCATTTGGAGTACGATCGCCGGCCTCCAAACGCTTTCTCTCCGCCCGCCGCTTGCCACGCTCCTTCTTCATTTCCCGCACCGTGGAATCGCACTGTGACAAGGGAGGAGGAAAAAAATGTAGGAAAATGTAGTATGTGTGAAAAGCTGTACTTGACTTGTTTATGGCGAAAAGGATTGTTTATGCACTCGATGAAAATCTGTTTGAAGGGGAACCACCACCACATTTGGCTTGCGTCTTGTCAACGCAAAGAAAACAAATCAAATGGGAAAGCGGGTTTTTCTAAATATTCGTTATGGCTATAATTGGTTTTGGGTGCACAGGCAGAAAATTTGGAATTTTCTAAGATGTAATTTCTTACTACTGGAGGTAAGTATTTATTTTGTAGTTTTTTAATCTATAAGAACTTCTTGTATGTTTTAAAAATTCTATAAAATACATGTTTTTGTTGGTTAAAAAATTTTATAAAAGTGTTAAATCCATTTTTAAATATATTTTCACACTTCTCTTTATAAAAATAGCAATAAAAACTTTCTTAATATATCAGAACAATATTTTCCATTGATTTCCCTAAAATCAAACCTCCCTATAAAATTTCAACTCTAATTTCCTTAGATATTATATTCCTCCAAGTGTAACATGTATAGAGCATTCTGCCCCTGACACTGTGGCCACACATTGGGGGTGATCATAAATCTCGGTTGGCATTTGTTTGGCTTTCGCCGCAGCGGCTCGCTTCGAGTGCTCACTTGGGCATGCTAATGAGCAGCTGAGGACGTTCCCGAGTAGCACATACCCCTATGTTCCCACACAGCCCCCACACAACCCCAACACCCCGCCTAGACCCACTTGGCATTATTGTTTCTGTTAATGACATACTCATTATGGCAGGCAGGCAAATACACTTCTCTCCAGCAGCCTCAACATCCACTTGGCCGGCCCCCCGAATAGAAATGGCCAGCATACTTGTGGAATTTCATTATATGTACGATGGGGCGTATGAGTAATTTTTGCGACTCTTCTATATTATATCTTTTCGGGAGAGGAGGGCCTGGCTAAGAGGACACTTGGTTTTTATTAGGGGTTGGCTTATAGATAAAACTTACATCCGTTTCGGTAAGTGTCACATTGAAGGACTTTTGGGCGCGTCGCTGGATGCGCTTCCTGGCAATTATGTAGATTTTCCAATACAGAAACAAAATCACCAGCAGGGGCACATAGAAAGTGCAACAGGTGGCAAAAATCTAAAAGAAGAAAAAACAAAGGCAAGTAAAGTAGTAGTAAAGTAGCTTAAGGTGTATAAGTAATGCCTGCCCATACCTGATAGGCCACATCCTGTGACACCATGCAATGCTGCTCCTCGATGCGCTTCATGTAATCCGGATCCTTCCAGCCAAATTGCGGTGCCAGAGAGACAATCAAAGCGGCAAACCAAACGCAGAATATCATGAGAAAAACGCGACGCGGTGTCCTCAGATTGTTATAGTCAATGTTGGTCACCGTCCAATATCTGCAACGGAAGGACAGCCCCATTTCATCTGTCAACTGTCTGGGGGTATCACAAGACCTGCTCACTCACCTGTCCGATGCAATGGCCACCAAATGCAGTATGGATGCTGTGCAGCAAAGGACATCGCAAGATGTCCAGATGTCGCACAGTTCCGGTCCCAATATCCATCCATTACTTATCTGTGGGGAGGAGGGAGAGAGAAGCCGGTAGTAGAGGGAGTACAGTCAGAGGAGAAAGCGGAGAAAGGAGTGACATTTGGCAACACATTGTTTGCCAGCGATGATGCAATTGAAACAATTAGCCAGGACAGCAAACGAGGCTGTCTGGGGCTCGGGCTCTGGGCTCGGGCTCTGGGCTCTGGCTCTGGCGCAGTGTCAACTCTTTGGCGCCTAATTTCATTTGCTGGCATTCCTGCTCAAGTTTCCATTAGGGTAATCGAGTTAGTTAGGCAAAGGCAATGACAAAAGTTGGATACTCTAACAAGAAATCAAGCTAAAATTAAATTTAAATATAAATAAAACTAAGAATAACTTCAAGAGGAGTAATAAACAATATGGGTGAATAAAATTCTTTCCCGTTTGTTTTTAAAATATTTTAAAAATATTTCTAGGTCTTATTCTAGTTAACTCACCTCGTAGACAGCTCCCAGTGGCATCACCAGACAGGCTACAAATAAATCAGCCACTGCCAGAGAGGCAACCAAATAATTGGCCACATTCTGCAAGTTCCTTTCGAGTATAATGGCGGCAATTACGAAGACATTGCCTAAGGACAAAACGAAGCATTCAGAAATTGCATTCAGTTAAATTGATAAATTGATGTATTAAGTGAGGCGGCTAAGCTGTCGAATTAGTAAACTTTGAGTGGCCCAAAGGCATTAACCATGGGTATTGGGGCCAGAGACTTGACTTCAACTCGATGGAGTTGCGCAAAATCAATCAGTGGCAAAGGCTTCGTGTCAAAGGAGTTTCCATTTTCCTGCCTAATTGCAGGCAATCGTGCAGCAGCAGTGGCATGCAACGTGCTTCAATCTCTTTTCCATTTTCCCCCGCCCCTCGCCACCTTCTCCATTTTCCGATCTCTTTGGCTCTACTCTCTTTCCCTGTGGGATGCAAATGAGAGCTGGCTGCTAGCTCCATCATCATCGCCATCATCATTGTCGTCGCTTGCTTTGATTAAGCGCATGCAACTTGGCAAATTGTAATTGCCGCAGTGCCACCTCATCTCCTCACCTGCAGCGGCCCCATCTCCCTCATTTCCCCGACCATTTCCCGCCCCCCGCACCCCAAGCGCAGGCATCATTTTCCCTGGCAGCCAGGACGACGCCCAGGTAGTATGTGGCTGAGACAGTCGAGCTTGTCTGCAGGTTGTCAAAACGTTTTGTCGTCGCTTGGCCCGTGCCAGAAAATGCATTTGCATATGTCTTTCGCCTGGGAAATGTTGCGCATACGACGTGTGTTCGCGAAACTGCTTTCCTGTGCTCTTCTATGTGTGACTGTGTGTGGTAACACGGGGGAAAATAATACCAAATAAGGTGTGATTATAGAGAGTCTTCTTTTGATATTTAATAGCTTTCAAAGGGGTCTTAGAGTGGTGATAAAATGTTGGAAAATGTGCGGTTTATATTGAAATTTTTATGTATTTAAATGCTTTAAATTTAAATTTAATATTTATCAAACGCATTTGAAATTATTTTTTAAATGAAAATCAATGCCAAATGGGGTGTGCTTATGGAGCTTTTTAGTTATATTAAATAGTCTTTAAATGGGTCTTGGAATGAGGGTAAAATGTATGAATATCTCTTTAGCATTGCACGCTTTAAAATTATGTTGTTTTAATTTTTTTTTTCATTAAAGAAGACTAGTATATTTTTAAAAATTTACATATGAATTGAATTTATTTATTTAAAGGAAATGCTTTTTTTTCTAAGGGAAAATCTATGTAAACTGTGGTGTCTTTAGAGGTTTTTCTTATGGTATTAAATAGTTTACAAAGTAGTATTCAAATAAAGATTAAAAATGATATAAATTATTATAAATTTTTACTTTAAAAAGATAATGTTGTCATATATTTACCAAAATTTAAATAGCCCTACCAAAAATTATTTTAAATTTAACTCTATAAATGAATTTAATAAAATTTTTTGAAGGCAAATCAAAGCCAAATATTGCCTGTTTTCTTAATAACCATAAAAATACTAAAATTTTTCATATAATTATTTTAACATTTTCTCTCTGTGCATTCTCACACCTCCTTCTTAGTGTTTTTTTTTCGTAATTTGCATTTGACGCCTTGGCGCGGTTTTAATAGCTTTTCACGTGCCGCGGCAAACATTTTTTTGGAAACTTTTGCTCGCTTCACCATCACTCGGCGGCTCCTTACTGCTTTTGGCGGCGTTTAACTCAAAGGACTCCTCGTCGTACATCATCCAGCCAAGCAAAACAATCAGCCACCCCTAAGCACCACCAAGACAGGCCCTAGCTTGCCAGCAAATCATCTTTGTAAGCCCAAAAATCAATAAAAAAAAAAACCAAAAAAATAAAATCTACCAAGGGGGCGCAATAAAAATCTTCTGCATCATAAATTTCACTTCATTTACAGTTGAGTATGGAAACTTTTTGGTGCCTTATCCCTGCGGCATAAATTTGAGAATAATTTAATGCCTATCCTGGGCATCTCCCCCCACCAAAATTTTGTGGTAATTTAAATTTGGATTTTGATTAAGTACTTGCCTATGATGGTGACGAGTATCATGAGGCCCAGGACAACGGCCATGGCGATCATTTTGACCAGCAGCCAGAACTCCATTTCGGCCCGCTGCTCCTCGTCCAAGTCCAGGGATAACCTGGTGCTGCCATTGCCGATTTCGGTGCGATTCCAGATGCTGAGATTGCCGATGGTCGTGTCCTCTTCCAGCTGGCTGAGATTGCCATTCAGCTCGATGAAGAGGCTCTCGTTGAGCAGAATGGCTGGCAGTTCCGGCAGTTCTATTTCCAAAATGCTACCCGGCATGGGCTCAGCCATGGCTGTTGTCACCGCTTTCAGCATGTCCTGTTTTTGTCTCTATATATATTATGGTTTGGGGTGTGTCTAAAGCGATTGCTGTTGTTCCTGCTGATGCTGATGTTCCTGCTCCTGATGTTGTTGATGTTGCTCCTGTCGCAGCTGTTGCTGTTGATTCTTTTGGTGGTGTTGCCGCTGCTGCTGCTGCTGCTGCTGCTGATGCTGATGCTTATGCTGGCGCCGCGCCTGTCGTTCGTGTTGCTGCCGTTGTTGCGGGTGATAAAGCGCCTTAATCGTGCTTGCCAAGCACTTAACACGTAAACTGCAAAATACAGGGCGGTACGAGAGTCAATGGGGAGTCAGAGATGAATGGCAAACAGTGAGCAAGTGAGATATATAGAGGCGAGGGTGTAGCGACTAGGAGAGTGTCCTGGGATTAGGCTTAAGTCGAAGAAAATGAAGGCCAAACATGGTCGTAGAATATATTTCATTATATTTGGGTGCTTGGTGGATTTAAATTGTGTTAAAATATAGGCTAATAAACATAATAATTTAAAATATATAAATTTATATAGTATTTCGAACTTCTGGAAATGAATTGAACATTTTCCCAAAATTTTAATATAATTTTTGTATATATTTTAATTAATACTGCTAAGCACATTTTTCATTGTGTAAAATTTCAAATATGATAATTGATTATTTCTCATAGTAACTTGTATTTATTTTATATATCAAATAATTATAATTTATTATTAAAATTGTACATATTGATATTTAAGTCTTTGAATACTTATTTCTTAAAATTTTGTACACTCAATATACCCCTTCATCAACCAATTACAGGGTACAACAATACGTCTACGGAAAACAAGAAATAAAAGCATGGCGACCAGCAAGTGTATAGAGAGGAAATCATAATGTTGCGCCCCTAAAATAACACACTTTCCCTTTTTATGTATTTTTTTTTTTTGTTGAACGTATTTCCCCGATGGAGCCGAAGTGCTTGAAATTAAGTTCACATCGTGATAAATGATGCTCGCCTCTCGTCTCGCTCAGTTTACCTCGATTCCCGGCAATTAATTAATCATTTCAATCGAGCGAACTCTTTCACAAGTTTTTTACCAGCTTCCAGCCCACTGCCCAACCCCCAACCCCCATCCCACTGGCCCCCACTGACCCCTCAGCTGTCGAGCTTATCTCGATTTGCGATGTGGAAAATCCCCCACAGAGAGAAAATCATAACTTAATTTGTAGCCACTGCTGTAGTATCTCTCAGTGCGTGGGAGGGGGTTTTTTTTATGGCAATTTTCCAGCAAATAATCGTATTTGTGATAACTAAATCATATCAATTGCAAGCATTTATATGTAATGGAATAGGTATTATCTCGGGCTATTAAATATCACTTTAAATATTTAAATATTGAATGAATAGATCAGAGAAAATATTTCAATTTGCAATGTTTTTTTTATACATAATTAGGAAGTTAATTAAATATTTATTGTAAAATATATTGCCAGATTAATTTGCATAGCAATACATTTTCTGCTTCAATATGTTAAGCTTTAAAAATTATTTAATGCTTAAAAAATATGGTAGAAATCATAAAAGTTTAATTATTAATTTTTAAGTACCTCTCCTTTTTCAATTAATATTTTTAATAATCTATAAATATTTTAGAATCTCCTCAATTTCTGTCTCTGTTCCTTATCACTTCCCTGCTTGCAATTTGCCCTCTGATCAGATTGTCTGACTCAGTCTCAATCGAAATGTCGCTGTTAACACTTGGCTTTAAATCGCAGCAAGTGCTGCTGTTGCTGCTACTTTCGCTGCTGCTGATGCTGCTGCAACTGCCTCTTCCTGGACTAGCCTTGGATTTGGTCAGGAATGACCGCTACGAGGGTTTTCCCGGGGAAAGTCCAAGGTTTTTGAAACGCCACTGAAAGTTGTTCTATAAAAGAAACAATAAAGTAGCGAATAGCATCTGCATTCTGGCTTAATTCACTCAAGGGAGAGGGGAAGCGGGGCTAGTAACCTGGCTTGCCACTTGGCCTTTTGTAAGCCCAACACACTGGCTGGCTGACTGGCTGACCTTTGTCTGTGTCAAGGTGTCCCCAGGTGAGGCAGGCAGTTAACCAGTCTGAGGCAAACACCTGCGAAGGCGGCTTGATGGATTGCAGTCGCCGGAAATCTCCATCTCCGCTGAGGCAGGAAAAGGCATCGCGCAACCCTCGCTGAAATAACCATACTATAAGTATGTTATTTTTTTGTTCCTGCAGCTTTTGGTTTTGTGAGCTGAAATGTTAATGGAAGGCACCGGAAACGGAAGGTGGGTGCCAAGAGCAGCTCATGTGTAAGGAATATTTTCATAGTCAAGGTAATCGTCGTCATTCGCCTTTTCAGACGTTCTCGCCCGCTATTAATAAATGCACTAAAAATGTTTCTGTGCTGTGGCTCTCTGTGGTTTGGAGTTCAAGGGTGCTTTTATAACCAGTATGTATGCTCTTATAGTGTATATATATTTTTTTCAGAATATTTTCTCTTGGCTTTGTTGCATTTTCTGCTGCCCAAAAGTATGCTCGAAATGTCTTTCACTGAAACCCAAGTACAATTTGCTAAATATATAAATACCCAACAATGTATGTATGATGGATCAATGAACTTACAAATCAAATGTGTGTCTGATTGTGCTCATGAAAAAGCAATCAATTCTGGGGAAAATATATGTAGTATTCTTCGGGGGAATAATGTATTTTTGAGGCTATTTAATTTGAACGGAAAATGTCCTAGGTTTTGTGGTAAATATGTAGCTTTTAAACTGCTTAAATAATCTTAATTTAATAATTTAAAAATATATAAATACCTACTCTTCCAGCGAGGTATCTTAAGGTCGCTACCCTGGGTCATAACCCTCTGGTTTTTTAATTATGAAACCGAGTTGTTGCTTTCACACACCCAGTTTTTCTCTTTTTTTTTTGTATATAGCAAGGCCATGTACATGAAATACATTCCATATACGCCGAAAGAAAAAAATGTGCTAACGTTTGCAACAAAATTCGCCTTAGGGGATAGTCGAAAAAAAAAATCAGGATGAAGAGGAGGAGTAGAAAAAAGGAAAATCGCGCTGGGGCTGCGGTTGTTTCGCTCCTCCAACCCATTTTGCTTTTTCCCTACGAATCTGATTCAGAATCTGCCTGGAAGGCTCAACTCTTTCCCCAACACACACCCACACACACACACTGTGCTCCCTCATACTTGAATTAATTCATACTCTAATAAATATACAAAAAGTTTTATTCTGTTGAATGTCTGCTGCTGGCAGAGGAGCAAGAGAAAGCCCTTTCTTTGTTGTGTCAGCGTAATCTTTTAGCAGCCTTTTTGGTTTTGATCACCCCGAGGTCCTGGTCCTGGCTGCAGAGTGACTCGCACAATATACCAATTAGCCGAGAGAAGGACGACAAATAATGTTGGGAATATGAATAAAACGAATCGGGTCTCATAACTCAGTTTGCCAGCTATATTCCCAGCAAGGGAAACAATGGATTGGCGCCTCTGGAAACAATGCACTCCAATGCACGCCGAGTGTGTGTGTGTGTGTCTGTTTGGAAAACTTTATGAAGATGATTGGACGACAGCAATTTGCACTCAAGTCGGGAAACTTGCCAGCGGAAACTGAAAACTGGTAACTGGTAACTGGTAACTGGTAACTTTTCCCTAAACCCTAATGCAGCAGCAGCCTAATTGCACCCGGCGACACTCACAACCATTGAACTAATCAACTTGCGGACCATAAAACTTCCCCCAAAGAACAATTCCCGATGGTTTGGTAGTCGCAATGCAATTTTCCATTAGTTTCTGGGGGGTCACAATGCGTCAAAATATGATCACACTGGGAAAATGGTTTACTAAATGATGGGAAAGTATTCAGTTTAATGGGGTTTCCTATAGATTTTGGTGGAAAAATATTTATGAAGTGATTAAAGACCTTTTAATTGTTAGTTAAAAGTCAGAGAATTTTTGGTGGCTTAAAAAAATGAATTCGTACTACTAAAATTTGTATTTTTTATATATTTGTATTTTAGGAATAGTTTTCTATAAAAGGAATATATTTTTTAAACCTTAAGAACTTAGGTTCTGCACGTTAAACCCCAAGGTAAAGCTTATATTTTATGACAATAAATATCACCTTTATGATAATAATTTAAATAAATCTTATTTCATTTTAAGTTCCTTTCATTCACTTTAAAAAAATGTATATAACTCTTTCCATTTAGGTTTAACTGCCTTAGTAATATTTATGTGTTAAATACTCATGTTGATAATGAACCTAAGATCTCATTTATACAAACTCAATTACAGTCCTACGTCTTTATAGTCCTTTATTTTTCAAGTGCAAACTATAAGCCCCCAGTCACCAGTCAGGACCAAGACTTTCAGCCAGTTACCTGCCCGTAACGAAAAATAAACATCAAATACATATTTCTCTAGCGGCTGTGAGAACAAAGTGCAGTTGCCGCAGCCTCCGAATGAACGACCAACAACCGCCCAGGCAACCCCCACGGCGGCTGACCTTGTGGAATAAAATACGTATTCATTATACTCACACATAAGCATAATTATGTCCTTTCATTTTCATTTTGGCCGCTTCATTAGCGACTACGCCCAGCCGCAGGTAAATTCGTCAACATAAATATTTATGCCGAGTTGTGACGACCGCGAAGGATATGAACGGGGGTCCTGCTGCTCCTGCTTATGACGATGATGATGATGTTCCGCAGATCCTGAGAGCCGTCTATGCCTGATTTGTATTTATCTTTTTTGATTTCGTGCTCAGTCTGGGGGCTTTTTTCATGTTTGCATCCTAATTATGCGGGCTCTCTCACTGGCTTTTGTTATTTAATTAAACGAAGCACATACAAAAATCAAAAGGTAAACCGGCTGCTGATTTAGTTTAATTTAAGGACTCGAACTTGCACTCTGTAGTTTTGTTTGTTTTGATTTTGGCTTTCAGTCTTAGGCGTTGGGTTTTTTCTTAGATATTTCCTTTGTTTTTTTGATAATTTTTATTGAGAATTTCCAGAATTTGTTCGTAAATCGGGCGAACGCGTCGCGTCTTGAGCGTAACTATTGACAAACTGCTTCAATGTGGCCGTTTCGAGTAGACGGAATCTCTGAAAACCAGCTGATTTTTCCGGAGACTTTTCCCCAAAGCCCACGCAGGCGCCTTTTCAAATTTTCTCTTATACGAATATTTAATTTTTTGGAAAGTCTCCATTTAAGAGAATGCAAATTCGAGTTCGAAAACGTACGCTCTCTCTTTGCTGCCTGTTGAGTTTCGATTTTTGAGTTTTCAACGCAATTATTTTTATGTGTGGAAATTATGGGGAAAATTCGCTACAGCTGCTGCTGCTGTTCCGCCTCAGCGAGCTAATGGAAAATGCAAACACAAACAAAACGCGAGCGGCGGACAATGCAGAACCCGGAGACGGAGACCCCGATTTAATATATCTAATGCACGTTCCCAGGGGCAGCTAATGCGCATTAGGCCTTTGTCCTGCTCCTGGCTATTGGCATTTTCGATAGATTCAACGGGTCCTGGCCATCCTGATGGCCGTCAATTTGATGGCCATTTCTATGCAGCGGCCGTAATGCGAAACATTCCGGAGTTCTTTCGAGTTGGTCAAACTGCTTAGGCGTTTGCCTTTTGACTTCCGCCGCCTTTTGTTACAGGACTTCTACGGACCAGGACTCCGTCTCCGGCTCGGACTTGGGGCATCGTAAATTAGCAGCGGTTTATTGCCAGTACGTGACATTTTGGCCCCGTTCCGGCGTCTGTAGTCTGTATTTTCCTTTGGCTATAATTACGGCCTTCATTTATTTGCCTGCTGCTGCTGCTGCTGCTCTTGGGTTTTCCCCGGCTTTTCCCAGGTTTTTTTTCCTCAGGATTGTCGATTGTCTATCCATCGCAAGCCCTGCGGCTTTGCGGCTTGAGGTTTTCGTACAAACAATAAAACATTGATTGTTGCAATTGCTTGGCCATTGCGCATACGACGCGTGAGCCGTGATTGAAGTCCTTCTGCTGGGCACTAAAAACCGCAAAAGAGTGCGCTTATTACCCTGGAATTGTGGTGGAACTGTTGCGAGAACTATCCTGGAACTATCTTAATGTTCGCTTAACTAACTATCTCTGTGTGCTTATGACCCCCTCAAGTCGCACACACATTTAATATTTTTAAGCATCATCCTAATGAGCCAGAAACTTTAACTGGAGACGCTGCCATCGCCCCCACTGCATCCTTCGTCGCACGTAGAACACCCATTGTGCCGTCGGGGTGTGTATTGTGTGTGTGTGCAGGATGGTGTGCCGGGGAGCGTTAAGCATTTGCCAGTGCGTGACATGCGGCCCCTAGGAAGCTGCAACTGGAGCACTGAAAGTAAAGTAGTATTGTTAATGGCGGTAAAACTAGGACATTTTAAGTATTTATGGAGTTTTAAAATTTTTAAATATTTTAAACGATTTTTTTGAAAATTAAATGAATATAATTATTATTATTATTTTCTCTTAATTCTGTGGAAAATCCTCGACAAAAAATGTCACATTTGTAAAATTAAAATATAAATTTATATAAATTGACCTCAATTTTTTTCTCTCCCTGCAAGACAACTGCAGTTAACGGCAAGGACACTCTGGGAACTGCAGCTGGGAAGGTTGTTGACTCTGCTCTATGCGTGTGTCATTGTTTCAAATGGCTGAAAGTTAAGCGAAAATCTCAAATAATTTGCCATTATAAATGGCACCCAGATAAGCAGGAGCAGAAGCAGCCGCAGGAGCTGGTATCCCAAGCAAGAGTTTCCGAGGGGAGAAAACCAACTAAAGTTCGACAGCATCATCACTTCATTGGGGGTTTTGACAAAGCAATAAACTCGGCGTGGCCCCCGTGCACCATGCATAACATAATAATTATAATAAAAACAATTTTTTCACATTTTATGAGGAGCATAAAACTGTGGCATATTCTCTGGAATTTACTGATGAATTGCGGTTTAGTTTTATGAGATGCCCCAAACGAGATACAATATATATAGTAAATACATATACAGAGCATGTGTGTAAGATCTTGAGCCGAGACAGTTTTATGAGCAGCGAGGAGGAACCAGAACAAAGCATAGAAGCTATGTCAACATTTTATGCGCCTTTAATGTTTTGTTTTTGTTAATAAAATCGACAAGAGCCGAGAGACTTCGTTGGCTTCGTTAGGAACAAGAGCGGCTAACGGCTCACAGCTCACGGCTCACGCCTCCTGCTCCTGCCTCGTTGGTGGCATTTTCGTTTTATATATTTTTAATGTGCGCACTTTGACACTTTTAATGAATCCCAAACATTAATTTTCTTAATGAGCGCGCTCATTTAAAGCCTAGGTCCTAAAGCATCCCGTTGACAAATGTCTGGCAGGCCATTATTAAACGTGGCCGAGACCGAGATGAGCCGAAATGAGGCTCTGATGCAATGACAATGGGCCAGCAATTTCTCCTTGACTCTTCATCATTTCCAGCTTAATGAAGTTTGAACAAAAAGCCATTGGCCAAGACAGACACACACTCACATGACCATGGCTCTTTCCGTTGTCCGTTCTTTCGGCTTAATGAGCCGCACTAAATTCACACGAAACTTTCCGGCCAAAAAGGGATCGTCGTAGCGTGTGGCAACTATTTATCGCCGCTGCCGGGACAAATGTTCTACACTCGGTCGACTGGCAGGAATTTATTGACACACTCAATCGAACGCTTTGATCGTAATCCCTTTTCCAACAGCCAGCTAAATCCCCGCCGCCCTCTCAAGGGAAAGTTAAGTCAAGTTTTTGTCCATTTGTTTGTTTTGTTTTTGTTGCAAAAAAAAAAATATATAAGAAATACAACAAAACACCAAAAAGTTGCGGCCAAGACTTGTGGGGGTCAAGTGAAAATGTTATTTACTTTCATTTAGATTGTTTATGTTATTCCGAACGACAAACTAAAATTAAAAGGTATCTAGGGATGACAGAAAATGTTAATATATCGATGGGGTTTCAATATTTATGGTGATGTAAAAATATATACTTTATCTTTGGGATTGATGAACGATAAAAAGATATTATATTTGATTAATATAAATATTTGAATTAAATTATTAATATTGTCATTATTTTAATTTAAAAAGCAACAGTTTACATTATTTTTTTCTTTATGATATTAAAATGATACATAATACCAGACTTTTCCTTTCGATATACATTCCTAGCTATCTAACCATTACAAGAATTAGATATCGAATCACAGTTAGCATCGTCCCCGCAGCAACAAACATCATCGAAGGAGAGTCTACTTTCTGCAGGAGCTGTGGGCTCGGGGCAGAATTTCAGGCTGCAGGAATCCATCTCCTCGGGAGCAGTGGGCTCACAGGTTGGACTGGGACTGGGACAGGGAATGTCAGCTAATTTAAGGATGACCTTGCTGTCTAGATCATCCATTTCTGAGTCCTTTTCCACCTCATCTATATGCTCCATTTCCACTTTGGTTTCCTTTTCCCTGATCATTTCCAGCCGCTTGTCTTCGAGCTTCTGAGGGAGTTGCTCTACATTTGGTTGGTTTGTTGGTTCAGGATTATAAACGTAATCATTGACCATGTCCTCCTTGGGAAACAAGCGATCTGGTTCCCGGTGCAGACCCCACATGACATAAACCATGACCAACAGGGACACAACAATGTAAGCTGGAATAATAACATAAAATATTATCAATAACTTTTAAATATTTCAAAAACTGGAAGCTACTTACCATCCAAAATCTGGTTAGATAATATGTACGCTTTACATCCCGCCAGAGGAAACACATCCTTCACATAGTAGAGATGATATATACGGAAAATCAGAAGAGCACCCGTTCCGCAGGCCCAGTAGAAGACCGATATACTCTCTCGCTTGACGATCCTCATCATGGTGATCACATTGAACATCATGTTAAAGCCATACAGCACCACCCACTTGACGGGATAATCTGGAAAGGATTAATAGCTCTTAGTATCTCTTTAGATCTATGAAAGCTTTCATCCTCCACTCACTGTCCAGGGACTTGATGAGCTCCACCAGCCAGAAGAGGAACAGAAATATGGAGTACACCACGTTCAGGCAGGCGACAGCTAAGCCCCAGTCCGCCCGATTTAACAGGCACTGGCACATCATAAACTTCACATAAGCTGGGTCCATTTCTCTCAAAGGCTGTGAACTGACTGAGAGAACATAGTGGGTTTGGAATTTAAAAGTTTCATGTGAGTTCCTTATCGCTTGGTGAGAAAAATACTTATAAGTTTAATTGAGGGGGCATTCCCAAAGGCAAAAAAAATGTATGCAAATTACTTATAATTATTAAGAATATTTCAAGCTATTTTTATTATTTTAATAATAAATATATGGTAATCAGTAAAAAACGAGATGGTACTTAAGGAAAAGTATTTTTAATATAATTAGGGGATTTTTCTTAGAAATGTAAACCTTAATAAATAAATAGTAATAAATTAAAGGGATCTCTTTAAATTATATATAATTAAGAAGGGGATTTTTTTAAGAAAGATTTCTTGCTATTATATTTATTATTTAAATATTATACATATTTCTATGATATAAATATTACATAATATATTATTTATAAATTTGTTCTAAAAAAAATATACCTACTAAATTCTTGTTCATATTGATTTTGAATAGTGTAGTGTAGAAGTTTAGCAATTTGTTCTTGCTGATCACAAAGTCAATTTTTACAAAGAAACATGTTGTCTCTGATTCATAAAATTTATTAAAAAATTGTCAAAAATGTATATTATAATTTATAAATATTTTTAAAGAAAAAACAACAAATTGAATCAACCAATTCAAGCATTAAAGTTTCCTATACGAAAGACCCTGTTTCAAATCAAAAATTAAAACTGCAATATTTTTTGTTCAGAGCAGGGAAAGTTCATTTGCGCTCTTTGTGTTTACTTAATCCATAAACTCGACTGTGAAGGGGTGTATGATGTGTATGTGTGTGTTGTGTGTGTTCCCCCTTTGGGGCACTTGAAGCCAACGTGACAACATAAAATGCAGCAGCTTCGCCTTTTTATGTGCCAGCAGCCCAGCAGAGCGCAGCAACAAAATTTGTGTTGTGAAATATTAGAGGGAACGATATGAAAATGCAAACCGCAGTAACCACCAAGAGTCCTCCTATATGCGATATATAGGGTATATATACATGAGGGTGTGTATATGTTTGTATGGATGCTGGTGCGTGCAGTGAAAGTTTAGTTGAGTTCAGTTTAGTTAACTGCAGCAGCAGCAACAGCAGCAGCAGCGGCGAACGTAGTTGATTGCTCTGGTGCTGCTGTTGGCTGGTTGCAGTTTTTGGCCCAAACCAATGAACCACATAATGCGGCTCACCCACACATACACACTAGCAAACACGCACACCAGCAGGCAGCGCTCGAGTAAGTGTGTAAATTATTTGAATTATTTATGAGCTGCAGCAACAGTCGAAATATGCAGAGAGCTTAAAGCCATGGTGATCTGGTAACTGTGTTCACACGCGACTAATCTGTCTTTAAAATTCTGAAAATAATAATATTAATAATAATAGCAGTCTTAAAAAAATTAGAATAACAAAGCTGGTAATAAAGCCAGACTTCAAGCTAAAACAGGGAAAGCAACTGTCATGTTTTTCATTGGTTTTTATTCATTTAAATTACATTTTTAATTATTAATATATATTTACTTGTTTTAAAAATGAAGATAAATATTTTTTATATACCATACATTTATACATTTTATAAATAAACTTGATTTGTTTGGAAATATGCCAACCAATTGGACTGCCTTAACTTTTATAGTTCCCAAGTTCACAAGGGAATAAATGTAAATCACAAACTTTAAGCAAATTAAATATTATATCAATTTTTCATATTAGAATAACAACCTTCTTTACTGTTTTTTCTCCCTGTACAAAATCCGAGACATATAAAAAGTTCGAATGAAAGGGAATGAGTGAGGGCCCCCAGGAGCGGATGCCAATTCCCCGGGCGATGCTTAAACGGCCGACGACGAGGTCCGAGGGGCCTGCCATTTGATAAATGCGACGCAATTGAAGTTTGTCGGCCAAAAGTTGTTCGGTCAGCTAACTGTAAATGTTAATTCCCAGCTGAGAAATTTATTAATAGCCCCGGCAAACAGAATAAAATAAAACCAAACAAAACAAAAGTAAAGTAAAAGTAATCTGGCGACACGAAGGCAACAAAACGGATGTTGAAATTGAAGTTTAAAATGCAAAAATTTAACTTAGAGTCTCGGAGAGACCTATAATGCATCAGAATTTCTAAATGAAAAATTATTCCCCAGTTTTCCAGGGGGGAAAGGGGAAAACGGTACCCTCATTCTGTTTAACTTACACTCATATCACGCATACGACCCCAGCGACTTATGGCCGCAATAAGTAGAAGTATATGCCACTCAGTGGGTGGGAGGATACGGCAAGGATCTGGGGTCCTTGGTGGGTGGATTTTTGGGGTTTTTTTTCTGTTGGGTGGGGCTTACGTATCGCAATATGGCTGCCAATTGCACGCACTTTTGTCGTTCAATTTCAGTCGAAATACTCCTTGTTTTCCCCTTGCCAGAGGGTTCTTCTTCCTTTTTTTTTTGCCTCCTTTTTCGGCTAAGTAGCTCAGCGGTTTTTGCTCAGCGGGAGGTCTGCTTAGTGCCCCCCCTCTTAGACGGCCCTATTGCCACGTGTGTCGGTGCGTGCGGCTATGTAATAATTTGGTCTATTTGTTGCCTGCCATTGGGTTTATTGAATTTGGCATTTGCATGTTAGACGACGAGTCATGTCGCGCATGTGAGCCCACAGAAAAGCCAACCCACTTGACGTTATTATTGGCCTGAAAGAGAGATGAATATCGAGATGCAAAGTTTGATGTGATATTTTTGAAAAATTAAAAGGGGTTGTAGTTTCTATAATTATGAGTTTTAAATCGTTCGGTAATAATAAGAAAAATTTTAACTCTGCAAAAAATAGTTAATATCATTAAAAGCCAAATTTTGGATACAAATAATATCTTTCCCTTTGGTTAAAAATATAATCCTTATAAAATCAAAATATTTATATATTTCACAGCGACTTTATACCGATATATTATTCCATCTCTATCAAGGATGCTGCAACCCCCTTGAGTCCCGCCCCAAAAAACCCTCCTTTCACCCCCTCTGAGAGCTGCCTTTGCCTGGGCTTCTTTGCTGAAAGCTATTCAATTATCTGGTAGTAAATATTGCAAATGAAGTTGTGTATTGTGCATGATGTTATGCCAATTGAGTTTGCAGCTCAGAGGCACCCCAAGGGAATGGCAGGTGTTACCGAGGCGGAAGGGCAGAAGGCAAGGCAATTAAAAAGCGGCATACACACGGCGTATGATGAACATTTGCTTGAAGGAGCGTGGGAGGTAGAGGCGTGTCCTTGAAAATTTGTCCACGTTTCGGCTTGATTTATGCGAATGGCAGGGTAACGAAATAAGTGGGCCAACAAACAAAGGCAACAACAGACCGACCTTCCGAGCGACCGCTAAACAAAATGAGGGCTCAGCAAAGTGCAAAAGCGAATTAATTATGCACATTAACTTTTGCCGCCTAATGCGCTGTCCAGTCCCCTGCTCCTGTGAGGTGAGAGTACGACTGATTCGTATCCGCATCCAGGATGGCTTGGCGGAATCCTTGCCGGGCCTCGTTGAGTGCGCGGATGACTTTGAAAAATGGCAGCGGGCGAAAGCTGCTTAATTAGTGCGTAATTTGTAAGTTGAAGAAAAGAAGGAAAGCTCAGCTAAGTGGAAAGCCGAGCAATGAGAGAGGTAAATATTAATTACTCGGCCACACCCCCTCCAGAAGTGGGCTATAATTCCCAGGCTGAAACAAAATGAAATGACTGCCACTGCGACCATCTATCAATGCGGCTATCAATCAGGCAATGGAAAAAAATAAAACAACAGAGAAGTAAAAAAAAAAAACTCCCAGCCGATTAAGCCTGCCTTTGGCTCTTGTTGATTCTGCGTAAACCTTGTTTATTTTCCATTTGCACCCTTTGAGCCCGCATACAACATGTATTTTTTTTCTTTACATATACTCTACATACATATATATAACTCACATCGTATCTCTTGGATGTTTGTTGGACAGCATTTTCTGTTTGTTTAGGCTGTGGTCTTGCGGCCACTTTGCTGACGACTGACCGATTGCTTTGGGCCAGGTTTTTGGCTGTGGCCAGGTGTCAATTAGCCTCTCCAATTTGTGATTAATTCGGCCAGCTGTGTTTGTCTCTCGGCGGCTGTCTGTTTAAAAACCTGTTAAAAACCTGAAAACTCTGGGGCTTTTAGGTGAATTACTCAGGGAAAAGCATAGCAGGTCAGCGGAGACCGGACCTGCTCCTGGCTCCCTGGTTTAATTTCCGTTGAACTTGCACATTTCTGGCCTGCATGCGCCAAATTGTATGCCACCGGGGTCTGCCTTTCATCCCTTTTCATCAGCCCCAGACCCCGAAAAAAGGACCCCAGGAAAAGCCAGCGCCCAGAAAAAGTTGAATTATGCGCGGAAAAACGGCAGCTGCCCTTTTACCTCTCTCCCGCTGCGTCTGCCATTTTCCCGAGCACTTTAAGGTCGTTCAGTTAAATGCAATGAAATTATTCTTCCACTGCGGTCGCCCATTGAAATGTTAATTAATGCCCGGACAGAAGGCAGCGGTCCTGGCAGCCAGCAGGAGCAACAACAGCAGCAGCTGGGCCTCAGGAGCCTTGCCGCCATGTCGCCGGGTCACCTTTTACCATTGAGGGGATTTTCCTGTCGAACTCTGGTCAGGGTACCGATCCTGATCCTGGCCACAGCTGAGAGAGTCAGCAACTGTTTCCGGCACTGGCTCCACTCCTGCTCCCTTCCAATCCTCCAGCTGCATCGTCATCAGTGCGTTCAGCGTTTAACGGCGTAAAAAGAGTGACCGCCTTCTGCAACGGAGGGTTTGCCACAATAATTTGCAGACCTTTAATACACTTTCCCGGGAAGTTTTCTCTGGAAATTCAACAAACCTAAATTATGGGTGAAAACTCAATAAAGAATTTAGGTACAAGAGCTAATATTTTTTGTTAAATATTTAACCAGTCTTACAAATTAAATATACAAATTATTGAAATTTTATTGAAAAGTCATTGTAAATGACTCCAATTCAACAAAACTCAATTCACCAATGAAAATTTGACTAATTGATGCATTAAAAATTGTTAGAAAAATGGTTCCTTACATATTCGCAGGATATTTTTTAATTTATATTAAAAATTCCACAATTCTCCGATAGTAGTTTAATTAATTAATTATAAATTCTTACGAAAAAATCATAAGAAAGTAAACCCTTATAGACCAATTAAACATAGAAAGTATCCTGTTTAGGTTAATTTTAAAATTCACCAACTAATTTGTTAATCTTGAAAACTCATCAATCGATTCAAAGCTTTTATTCACCTTACTTATTCTTCATAAACAATTGACTACAAATATTTTAAAATAAAGTTGACAAATAAAGTTTCAAGGCAGTTAACTATAATCTTCTCAAGAACCTTTTCTTCTAACGATTCATCGAAAATTGTAGGGCACTCCAAACTTCGGTTTCCGGAACTCCCTTAAGTTTTCTTACTCGTGCGTTTTTCCTTGCGAATCTTTTTTATTTTTTTTTTTTTGGCATCGCTGGACTTTAACAAGCGGCTCGTTAACGGCGACCGCGCAATTACACTCGAAACGCTTTAAAATTTAAGTGCTGCCCGAGTATGTGCTCTGCGTTTGGGGCTTGGACTTGTACCGGGTGTCGCACCCACCAACTGCCAACGGGTTGACTACCTACCTGGCTACCTGTTGGCGACGTTCTGCCAGCCACTCACTCGACGCGCTGGTCCATTGTGGGGCTAATTGCGCACAGAATGCGGTGCTTGGCGCTTGGAGCTCACTCGAGTTTTCCCACTTTCCCGGCGCACTTTTCCCGTGCACTTGCCGACTCTGTCGGGTTGGGTTTTGGGTGTGTGCGAGCCTGGCCCGCGGCTCTAAATTAATCAAAAAATTGTTCTGCCATATTACTTTGGGCGCCGACATTTAGACGGGTAGCAACACTCCACCAGCGAAAAAGTGTTTCAACAATTCCTTCAATTAAAGTGTAATATATTGTGCAGCGAGAGCAGAGAGGGAAATAATTTCTAAAGATGTATTTAAAATTATTTAAATGGAGCGATTTTTATCAGTAAAGGATTTTCTTATTAAAAGTTTAATCTTAAAGAAAAATTTAACAAAAATCGTAGATTCTTTTTTATTTTTTAATATTTAAAATATACCTTTTATCTGAATACAAATTACAATATTTAAACATTTATATACAGTTTTAAAATATATAAAAACATTATTTTCCTTTCAAGCTCAAAATATAATTAAAATTTATATTTATACCTTTACTTTATCTACTTTTTTCCACTGTGTCCTATAATCCTGAGCTCCTTTTCCTGCATTTTCGTTTCGATTTTTTGCTCGTTTAATTTCGTGCGAAATCCTTATGGCCGCTGGATCGAGGAATCCACCGAAGGCACTTCCTGCTGGCCATAATAATAATTCGCTGGGCTCTATGTTTTCCTTGGTTCGCTTCCGTTTTGCTTGGCTTTCGCATATTTTTGTTCGACTGCTACTGTGTGTAATTTTAATTCTTCGAACTCTGCTCTCTTTATTTGTCTTGATTTTTTCCCGTTTTTATTTTTTATATATAATATTATTTGCTGGTATGCTTTTTAGCCGGCGGCGAAAGAGCATTATTGCAAGTGGTGTCCAGTCGCAGTCGCGGGTCTGGGCAGCTCAAGGACTTTGATGGACGTTCGCCCATTTATTGCTCATATTTCATATTTGCCACATTTTCGCTTTTGCAAATGAAAATGAAATTTTTAATAAAAACGATTCGCGTTGTTTTCATTGCTGTGAAAGCTGCTTTTGCTGCAGGACTCTTCCTGCTCCTGCTGCTGCTCCTGCTGCTGCTCCATCTCCAGCTTGTGCTGCTGATGTGTAATATTTAACGAGGGGATATATCCTTGGCATTTTCATTTCGTCCGACAATCCCTTCAGCAGCAAGGAAAAAAACTGCCAGTTGATTGAGCCAGGGAGTCAGGATTTTGGGCTGCTGCTGCAGAATGGAGCTGGCAGTATCGCACAGAGGATAGATGAAGTGCCAGCTAAGCAGGTGTCTGGCCATCAACTAACGCACATCCTGTCCCTGGCCGAATGCAACAATCAAATTTCAGCAAGGACACCCACACATTGCCACAGCGTCATCCATTGTCCTGGCCAGGTGTAGGTGTAGTGGCGGAGAAGGAGGAGCACTATTGGTGCTTTGTTGCAACTGCAATTTAGGTGAGTGAAGCAGATTTACCGTTGCAGCTCTGGTCATCCTTTGTCCAGGGTGTGTGTGTGTGTGAGAGTGGGTGTCCACACCCCACCCACCTGAGCTCCATTGATTCGAAATGCTGGAAAAGCAGGAGCGGAAGTGCGTGGCCACCAGGGCTGCGATAACTCAGCTGAGGGAACTAACTCCAAAGGGGAACTAAAATGGCTTAAAGGCTTCAAGGTTCTAAAAAAAACATCTTAAAGTCTCATTAATATATAATATTTAGTAGAAAAATACATTTAAGCAACACAGAAATTTCTACAATTTTTGTTAAAATAATTTCTTTTCTGGTAAATTCAAATATTTGGTAACTAAAGTTTAAAATAAAATAAAATAATATAAAACAACAAATCTTAAACTTAGTTTAAATTTTATTAAACAAAAATTAACGGTATAATATTAATTATTATTTAGACCTTCGAATTTATCAATACACGATAAATGTATATATATTTCTTATTATTCCTAGAATTTATGGAAGTCCTTGAAGGAAGATATTATTATTTTAAGAGCTGGCGAATAAATACCTCTAGTGATATAGGAGTTTTTTAAGAATGGACTTAAATTATTTAAAATATCAACTATATTTCAAATATTTATCCGTAAATGCAATCCCATTTTTTCTCCAGTGCCTTAGCCTCCTTAGCCTGTCAGCATCATCAACTTGACATGCTGCAGAAGGATCGGGGATAAGTCCTTTCGATGAACTGGGCTGCCTGGCTCCGGCACACATTATATGGCACATTTACTCATCAAGATGCAACAACTTGCCTAATTGAATGTCATATGACTGACATTATGCCTGATGTGAGATGTAGGACGAGGTGATGTCTCGCCTCCCCCCTCCCCCCATGTCCTGGCTGATTTCGTTGCCAGCTCCTGGCTGGGGTCCCGGGCTGTTGCAGCGACTTACTCACGTGTGAAATTAATTTGTAATGACTATGTGTCCCTTGCACTGCCATTTGCATGCTTCGCTCAGTGATGCAGATTGACCCCAGCACTGGCAGGCTTCAGCAGGTCCTGATGGGGTTGAAAGGAGTAAAAGGAAAGGAAAAGTTGAAAAGAAGAAGAAAAGGAACTTCGGGCAAGTTTTGCTCCCTTCGCGCGCGCATTAAACCTTTTCGCCGAACGAGAGAGAGGCAACTTTCTGGGAACTTAATTTCGTAAATTGTTCGCAAATTCTTCCTTCGAATTGCAATTACTTTCGTGATTTCGAAACTGGCAGAAAGTTTTTCATTCATTTTGCACTCTGTAACGTTTCGATTCGCTGCGATTTGAAATGCATTCAAACTGCGGCCAACTTAAATTGGAATTGCATTAAAAGTAGGAGGCGCAGCAGCACATGCAGCTCTCATTTCCGACTAAGTGAGGAAACCCTCCGCCTCCTGACATATCCTTCTGCTCCTCCCGAAAAAAATAGGTGCAAAAGCACGCAGAAACCGCCACAAAACTTTGCTGCAAGAGAAGCTAACAAGTCGAGCTAGATGAAGGCACTGGAAAAAGTCTTAGGTGGGTTTTTTCTTAATACGGAAAATTCTAAAATTAAGGTAATTAATGCAAAGAAAATACCTAAAACCCATTCTTTATAGTAGGGTATTGTTCATCCCCAAAATAAAAGTGTACAGTTTATTATCTAATACTTTTCTCTCAGTGCTTGTCCTCGTCGAACCTGCAGGCAACAGGTGAAATTGGCGCAATCTGCACACCGCACGCCAACGGGCCTGGGACAATGCTGAAGCCAAGCCGAAGAGTTGTTGTCAAGGACGTGGCCAGGACGACCGACCGTTGGTCGGAAGAGAAACTTGGTTGGGTGGCAGGCAGGCAGGGAGACACAACTGCAACCCGAGACGGGCGACACAAATTGCTTCAAACACCTTGGCAGGTGGGCTGCTGGAAAAATTGGAACTGAGCAGACAACTTAAAGCGCAAAAAGGCAGGACAAGTAATAGAAGATGTTGAAAGAAAAGGGGGTAGAAAAAAAAACCCTGGAAGCTGGAAAAGGAGCACAGGCACAGGCACAGCGGAGGACATTGCTTGTCTACTTAAAAGTTTTCAAAGCGCTGCTTATGGCACGTGCTGGCTGAAGAGGAGCCGTGGCCTGGCCTGTGGAAAGGGCCTTGTGCTGGGTGGAGAGAGGGAGAAAGAGCGGTATAAAGGGGGTATCCTGGCAAAAGCGTATTAAAATACAAAGCAGCATCATTAAATGTTAAAAGTTGCCTTTGGCCAAATGGAGGGAGAGCAGCAATCGCAACTACAAGTGCCTGGGACCAGCAACAACCACTTAAAACAACAACAACAATTGGCAGAAATTGCAGAAAAAAATTAAAAATATATATTAACAAAAATGTTTGGACTGGGGATTACTTAATAGTTTAATTATAGTACCTGAAGTTAGAATTTTACACAATTCAGATACAGGAAAACTGCTTAAACCATTTATTTTAGTTGGAAAATTTTCCATATTACAACTTCTTTTGGAGGAGATAATACCCCAAAGGATATACCCCATTTTTCTCCCTTATAAAAATCCAGAATAAAACGCGCAAGGACAATGCAAAAAGGGGAAATTACGCTGGCATCAAGTGCATTACTCAGGTGATTTCGCCAAAGAAACAAAAACGTGGAATGCAATGGAAATAATTTCCCCCAGCGTGCAAAGTCAAACAGAGCAACTGCCATGCTCCTCTGCCTCTGTTGGTAATAATTATAATTGAAAATGTGCACAGCACAACAAATGAAATGCCTTTTCAGCTTGCTTGCCATTGCGTATACGCAACGTATGCTTTCTGATGATTGCTATTATTCAAATAATGGCAGTCAGCAGGGAAGCGGGGATGCCGGGGGTAGGATTCACCACAAAGCAGCGCCAATCATTGGGGGATTTCCTTGCCCCGAAAATGCATTTTGGCCAACAGCCAGCAGCGGCACTGGGCCTTAAGTGAGCCATTGTCTTTGCCATTCGTGTCGATTTTGTTTGAAGGTTTCTCGCCACTTTCCATTCCATTTGCAACGACCGCTGCTTTTCAGCACTGAAAATGGAAAACTTCGATTCCGAATGCATCTCAAGGACATGCAATTAACTCACCGCCACCCTCAGCCACCCTCTTCAGCTTGCTTTTCTTTTCATAATTCAAAAGTTTTTCCCCTTGGCGACAAATTTTGTGACGAATTTCGGTTGCCTGGGGGAAAATGCAGTGCAGAAAATGTATGTTTATAAGAAAGGAAAATGTTGATAAAATATCTATTAAAAATGTATATTATTTAATGTTAATTTTACTAATTTAATACCCTTTTAAAATGTTTTGTACCTTTTAAAAAATTGTTAACAAAGTTTGAATAAAATTTTTAAATGTTCTAGTTACAGAAATTATATTTCTAAAATTATATTTCTTGTTTAAGATAATAAAATGAAAATTTAACATTCTTTGAAATAAATTTAAATACAAAATAAATATATTTGATATCTTGTTAAGTATTAATTTTCGAAATAAATCGAAAAACTTAAAATTTAATTTTTCTTCCGTGTGAAAGTGAGCCCGCCAACGAAGGTCGACCACGGCGTAAGGCGATTTTGGCCAGGTTAACTTGCTTTTGTTTCCACTAACTAGCAGTAAGCTCCGCGACCTGCCAAGGAGCCAGGAGAGCCAGAAACTGGAAGCTGCTGGCAGCAGTACCTTGAGCAGGACAATAAAATCCGCGCAGGACCTCCGCCGTTGAGGGGTGTAATAAAAAATGCATGTAAGTGAGTGGAAACAGAAAAAAAAAAACCCATCTAGGGAGGGGAGTCAAAAGGCGATAAAAGGTGTGTTTGCCATAGAAATGAAATGAAATTTGCCTCTCGCTCAGATATTAATATTTTTGTGTACATTTTGAGGGCCTTAATCGTAAATTGGAAAATCAAATTTATGCTCGTCTTTAGGCTGTCGTAATTATGTTTGACTGTGAAACAATTTTATGGCAAATTGAGTTTTATTGGCACTGCGAGCGTGTGTTACCTATATATATATATATCCCAGCCATATACATGAGCCCCCGGGCTGGGGTTCAGTTAGAGATTCCTTATTCCGGATTGAGGCCTCAGCTGGCTGCCTTGAGTAGTTGTTGTCCTTATCAACGGCGTCAACAAAAAAGTTTCTTCTTGGCAAAGAACATATCTCCAAAGTGCCAGGACACACGTAGATACAAGTCCCCAAATGTGTCGGTGTGTGTGAGTGTGTGTTTCGGATAACCTTTTGCTGCCTGCTGTTGGATTATGATGAGTTTTCCTTTTGGCCTGAAAAAAAAAGAAAGAAACAAGAAAAGAAGGCACAGAGCAGCAAGGCTAAACTCGTAAATACCTTCATTATCGTTAAATCATGCTGAGAGGGAACACGCTGGTCGAGGATGGAGTGTGGGTAGCCTGGAGGAGACAGACGATGTCCTTATGTCCTGCCCCCCCGTCTTTGGGGTTGCCTTTTATTTGCCCTTTATTTGCAGCGCGGCTCATGTGGAGTTTTAAATAGATTTAAATGCGCATTTAAATGAAATAAATGAGCAACATTTCCACCACCAAATTTGATTTTTTTTGTTTAGCAAAAGAAGGGCGTGGCCAGATAGAGATCTCTCGTGAATCATCAGCCAGCGAGAGACTCACTCCTAATGGCCAAAGTTTTGCACAGTTTTTTCCATTTACGCCTAATAAACAACCAAATTAATATACAATCAACAGCAGCGAACGACGGGAGAGCATTGTTCTTAAATGTAAACTCTAAGATGGGAATTTCTGAAAATGGAAAGCATTCGACTAAAAAATACCTAAGATAGAATAAGGAAAAGATTTATGTAAAGTAAACTATAAAAAAAAGGTATTGAAGTTTCATAAAATTCTTAAGAAAACATAAGGGAGTCCAGATAAATAAAATCCAAATATGTAGTATATAAATCTTAAAATAAATATTCCCACAAGCAGCAAAACCTATAGTATTATAAATATAAACAAATAAGAGAGAGCACGAAATCCTATTAACCTACAAAAAAACTATTCCAC